>PVKN010000196.1:0-96013 GCA_004027915.1 Capromys pilorides | reverse complement strand
CATCAATGAAAAACCGACTAACCAGACAAAATAAACAGGAACCCTAATATCTGGAAATACAGTGGTAAAGGTTTTAAAGTAGAGCCTTTGTCTAATCCTGGGTTCTATTTGACCATGGGGCCCCAAACTAGATTGCAATGAAAAGCAACTCACCCCCTCAGAGAAAGTGAAACAAAGAAAATATTTTATTTATAAGATGATATTTTGCTTTATAGTAGATACTGATGTTTAATTAAAAATGTACAGGTCAGCATTCAAAATGTGGATGCCAATGAACATGTCAAAGCATATTTTAATAAATCAAAATTATAGATGTAGTTTTTTGTTTGTTTCAAGTACTCCCAGTATCACAGAGATGGATGAATAAATCTTTTAAAGGTTCATCATGAAGAAGAGACTTATAAATCCTTTAACCTAATTCTACAATTGATCCCCTAAGAAAAGTTAAATATCACCACTGTTTGTAGATTGCTGGATCACCACAAAGATAATTCTTTTATAAATACAGATGGCACCCTTATGGAAATTACATGACAGCTAGGAGATGCCAGTAGAAAAGAACGAAGACATGCTGATTAGCTAATAAAATGGTGCTCAGTGGAATTATGCTTCATTGTCTAATTCATGACCTATTTGAGTTCCTGATATCCTTTTGGGCTTTGGGTCTTAATGTGTTCCTTGTGACTTAAAAATGTAAAACAATATGAGTCTGATTGTTATGAACATAAAATGCTAATCATCAGTCATCAGTGAATCACACCTACAAAGCTCTAACCCCATCACGTCTTACCCAAGCTGTTCTTCTGGGTAAACTTAATGGACTTGGCACAATGCCAGAAGATGGGATGTGCTGATGAGGGCAGTATTGGTAAATCTTTGATAATAGAAATCAGTTTTTTAGGTTTTGGAATGCGAAGGTGAGAGGGAAGGGAAATAGATTTTTTTGAGAGCCTGGTATGCTTTGGGTCATAGAAATTACCTCAGTTTTGGTTCTCTGCTGGGATTTTTAATTTTATTTTATATATTGTGGGCTTTATTGTACTAAACAACCACTCTCTTCTTATCCCTCTCTCTCTCATTTTGAACGTCAGTGAAGAAGAAGAAGAAGAAGAAGAAGAAGAAGAAGAAGAAGAAGAAGAGAGAGAGAGAGAGAGAGAGGGAGAGAGAGTCATATCATGGTGTCAGAATGGAGCCATTTGCACATTGCATATTAGCACTGTGTTTCCTGGTCCCTGTTCTGTTTGTTGGTGCCTGCGATGTGGAACAGTGTTGCCCAGCCTCTTGGAGACAGCACGTGAATAATCCTGTAATCAGTGTAATGTATTCTGTTAAGGGAGTAATCAACTCATTCAGCTTTGAAGTAAGATCCAATTTTTGGAAAGTGGTTGATGAACACCGTTTCAGGTATTCAGAGGAAGCTGATGTACCTGGACTATTTGGGTCTCCTGGTTGAGCAAGGGGAAAAAAAAAATTACTTGAGGAAACTGAAGTGGACCATTCTAAAAATATCTAAGTTTCAGGGTATATTTTCCTAGCGGCATAGTATGTAATTTAAGATTTTAAATTTAAACATGTCTGTGTGCTTTTGAATTTTATATTGCCGAAAGCTTAGTGAGTTGGAGCCGAGGGACAGAGCAGGTGGTGGGGTGGGGTATGCCGAATCTGAGGGTGGGTGGGCGCCCTCCTGGGCTCTTCTCTGTCTAGATCCCAGTAGGCTGCAGTCCTTGTTACTCAAGTCTTCATTAAAAGCTTCTGCTTCTAAAATCCCTTCCATGCGCGTGTTTGCCCTGCCCCTGAACCATGCAACCACAATTGCCCTCTGTACATGGTCCTTTTGGTTGTTGTTGTTTTTAAAAGTATCATCTTCTTCCAGGCCCTTATCATCAACAGAAATTTTCATGTACTTCCTCAATTCCCTCCTCTGGGAGACTGAGCTCGTATTGTTCATCGTAGTACCCACAGGCCCCCAAACAATTCCTGGCACTCCGTAGGCACCAGTGAAAGAAAGACTGTCAGTGAATGGTAGTTGGAAACCAGAGGGCCTCCAATTCCAGGGCTTGAAGGGTTATCGTCCACCTCTCCTATGTTCATCCACTTATGGTAGCTCCACAAGCTCCCTGTAGAGGGCGCACCTGAGGCCGAGGCTCCCTTCAGACCACCTGGTTCCAGGTAGGAGCTGCAGGTAATCATTTGTTCCAGTTCCCAGCTGGCCACACCTGGCACTCATCCAAGATATTGGCAATGTCCCTGCTAGTTAAGCTTCACATTAATTAGGATGTCCATTTCCAAAATAACCTCAGCATCTATGGATGTGCTCTGGACTCGATTTGCAGGGCTTTAGCTGTCCAAATTCCATCAACACCAGAGCCTGGCACAGAACCTTTGCACGGGCCTAGGTGAACTTGGGTCTCCTCACCCTTGCCTTAGGAAGCAGGAGCTCGCTGGCTTACTCCCTCGTCCACTTTCTCTCTTCTGTTTATTCCTTTTTCTTTCATTTTGCAATGTCTTTCTCCTCTTGCCTTTCCTCCCTCTACTCTTCTTGTCCTTGCCTGTGCATCTGTGTATGTGGGACTCTGTCTCCTGCCTCAGAATATGTGGCTGTCCCATGGATTTTCTCTTTCTGCTGTTGAACTCTAGGCACAGGAGTCACAATTTTGGTCCCTGTTTCCGCCTCTATTTCAGACTTCTCTATTTTTCTGGGACCAAGTAAGGTCTTCACGAGAAGCCTCAGACACACACATCTTCAGGTGCAAGCTGTAATTTTCAGGCTAATCACTGGTGGATCAGCACATCGCTATAGGGTCTTGTACTTTTTTTCTTTCCTGGCATTGATTTTCTCCTTATGACAGTAATGCATGCTCACCGTGAAGCACTCAGATAATAAAGAAAACCGAGGGCGACTTTAAACGGAAGGTTTTCCCGGGGTAGCCAGAAGAGGATTTGGCTTTCAAGAGAATAATTAACGAAACTCATTTAAAGAGCCCATTTATTGCAGAAAATAGGGGAATTACCTGTCCAAGGGAATGAAGAATGTTTAGATGTTGCCGACATTTCCCCCAACTGCACTGTGGTCCTAGAATAATGACTTCTTTTATAGGTAAAGGAGGAGAAGCAGCTATGGTCCAGTGGGTAGGAAATACTGTTCAGCTACGAGGCTTTCTCGGTTTTCAGAAAATGTGTCTAAATCTGCCTTTTCAAAGAGATCATCCGAGCAGATCGGGGGCAAATGGGTATATATTTAATTTTTATTTTGGATTTCTTTTTTTTTTTTTTAAACCACACATTTGTTTTAGAGTCTATTGCATAAATGTACTGGTACATGTGATTCTGCCATGCGAAGGGCTCCATGCTCAAACGAACTGGGAAAGCTTTCACACCATGCTTGGTATCTCTTGAAGGTACGCGATGCACGGAGAAGTTTGCTACTTCTTTGTTTCTAAAGCGTATCTGACGATGGACTTTTTATTTTCTTTTTTAAAAAAGATAACACTGGCTAAAACTTCCAAGATCTATTTGGACACACACACACACACACACACACACACACACACACACCCCAAACAAAAGCAGTCTTGTAGCCCCATTTTGGGTCTGTTCCCTCGGGGGCTCTTGTGTTTGGATGTCGTTTTGCTTTCAGAGAAGACGATGAGGACAGAGCTCTAGATATCAGCTCCTTGGTGCCAGAACTATGTCTGTCTTTACTTTGACTACTCTGTTTGAACCCCCAGCAACCTGGGATTAAGAACCCTAAAGTTCAGAGAGGTGATGTGTGTCACTCAGTGAGGCTCAAGGCGGTGGTCAGGTCTGTGGCTCTAGGACCTGGTCAGATATTAAAACCTGTGGGTGCCCAAGATCTTCATATAACATGCGTATGTGCCTATATGTATGCATATATATGTACTTGCATATAACCCATGCACTTTCTCCAGTATAATTTATATCATTTCTAGGGTACTTACAATACCTAATACATTGTAAATGCTGTGGAAATAGCTGTATCACTTAGGGAAGAAAGTCAAGAAGAAAGCCTAGAGATGCTCAGTACAAATGAAAATTTGAGTTATTTGATCTGTGATTGATGAACCTATGGATTTGAGGTGCACAGATGTGGACAGAAAGAGTATAATCAAATAATTGTCTATATCTATATCTGTATATCTATATATCTACATATATATCTATATTTATACCTATAATGTCATCCATTTCATTTGTCTCTGTCTCTCTCTCTCCTTCTCCCTCTATCTCTCTCTATCTCTATTTCTCTTTCTCTCTCTCTAACTCTATCTCTCCCTCTGTCTCTATCTCTGTCTCCATCTCCATCTTCATCTCTATTTCTCCATCTCTATCTCTATCTCTGTCTCTGTCTCTATCTCTTTCTCTTTCTCTATCTCTATCTCTAACTCTATCTCTATCTGTTCTTCTCTCTCTCCCTCTCCCTCTCCCTCTCCCTCTCCCTCTCCCTCTATCTCTATCTCTATCTCTATCTCTATCTCTATCTCTATCTCTATCTCTATCTCTATCTCTATCTCTATCTCTTTCTCTATTGATTTCCTAGAATCCACTACAGGACCTGAAGCATATTAGGGAGCTGGCAGCACACTACTTACTGGCATGGAATGAGAGATGAGCTCTGTGTGAAGAGCACAACCATCCCTGTGCTTCCTCACTTTCTATTTTTCTTTTTGCGTTTATCACTCTTGGACACGTACTTATATACTTGCTGCCTGTGTCTTCTCCCACCTGGATATGAACCCCTGGGGAGGAGATGGCTGAGTGATTTGCTCACTACTGTGAGCACATAGTAGGTGCTCAGTAAATATTTGATGAAAGGATAATTTGTCCAATTGGAGTTTTCCCCATTACTTATGCTTTTCACAGTCTCCTCCAATGGCTTTCTTTATTCGTCTACTTCTCTCTCAGGAGCAGTTAGTATCCACTTAAGCCTGTAAATCAAGAAAATCTACATTCTTAGCTGTTCAGGGGTAGCAAAGGCAGAAGGGCTTTGGGTTGGTGTGCAGAGGCTGTCTCCAGGGCTGAGGCAGTTGCGGCATCTCACGGGCAGGAGGGGACAGGGTGTTAAATGGCCACTCTGCCTCACTGGTGCAACACAACTTTCCTACAGAAATCCAGAGCTCAGCAAGAGATGCAGACAGCACCTCTCCTTTTTGCCTCCCAAGACTACACACCCTCCACTGGCTTCCCGGCCCATGAGGTATTTTGCATAGTCTGTCTCCTTGGCGGTCCTTTAGAGGCTGTTCTTGGAAGGGGCCTATGAGTTTCACCAGCTGGCTGAAGGCACCTGGAAAAGTTAAGGAAACCTAAAATGCTCTGGCTGCTGTGGAGATAGGCAGGATGCTTTGGCTGGTGCTCAGGATAGGGCAAAGGATTGAAAAATGGATTAATCTTTGAAGTTAAATAAATCTGTGTGGTCACCTGCTTTCTCTTGGTTCTATCTCTGTCTGTCTGTCTGTCTGTCTCACACACACACGTATACATGCACACACCATTTCTCATACACCGACACATACACCCTCTCACATACACATATAGCACACTATCTTACATATATACACACACGATTTTTCTCCCTCTCACACACACATACCCTCTCTCTCACACACAGATGCTCACATGCATTTTTTCCTTCTCACACACATTCTTTCTCTTTCACCTAGACACATGCACACACATTGACCCTTTCTCTCGCACATACACAAACACATACATACACACATTCTCTTGTGCACATAGACACCCATGCACTCTGTCTAACACATTCATAGTGCACTCTCACATGCAAATATATTTGTACCTTCTTCTTCATATACTAACACACATGCAATACACCCACTCAGTACATGCAGTTTTTTCTCCTCACACACACAGACCCCCATGCCCAACACACACACACACACACACACACACACACACACAGAGGCACACACATACACACCATGCCTTTGGAGTGAGGAACTTTTGCTGTCCTGTGGTTTAGGAAAGAAGGTGAGGCCCAGCTCCTGGACAGCCCACCGTACCCCTGTGGAACCATCCAAAATGGGTGCAGGACTGCGTACAGAGTGCATTCTTCCTAAATATTTTCTGACCCAACCTGGGGGAACTGAAACACACCCAGTTCTGACTGGATTATGCAGCCTCTACATCTTTGAATCTCCCTGCTGTTCTGTGCAGGTGGAGAGGTCGGCAGGGGGTGCGGGTGGAGCCTGTGTGAGGCTTGAGGTTGGGGGTGGGGCAGAACCTCTGAGCTTCGAGGCTGCTGGGAATACTGAACCCTTGCCCAGGGGATGAAGTTAGGGCCCTTAAACACGGATCTGTCGATAACATCCTTTCATTTAGATTCTGTGGTATAAAGTTGTTGTCAAAGCAAGCTTTTAGCACACACAGCTTGGCGGTGGCAGGTTGTAGAGCTGACTGGAATCAGGGTGCACTTCCATAAAAGACATATGTTGAGGATACGGATGGGGAGGGAAGGAGGAGAAAGTTAAGAAGTTGGATTATGCAGAAAAAGGAACGGTGGCCTCTTTAGTAACCAGGAAGAGTAAAATGAAAAGAGAAAGGAATGGAAGAAAGCATAGATGAACTGAAATAGCCAAAAACGTAATATAATCAGAATAAGTGCTGTTTATCCAATTATATACTGGGGTCCACTTGGGTAGCTGAAAATTTCCAAGCTCCTCCTTGGGGCACATTTATTTGCTTAGACCACACAGTGTAATACACAATAGATTGTATATTATACAGTAATGCATTATAGATAAGCCATAATAGATTGTGATAAAAAGTAAACCAACTGGGCTGAGTGTCCACAGAAGGAGAAAGGGCCCCATCGCCAGAGGCCAATGGCGTGGCTGCGAGGCAAGCCTGGTGACCTGGGAGACGCGGAGGTGTCATCAGCGTATGTGGGGCTAGAGAGCTGCGCACACTGCAGGCCGAGCCCTCTGGACCTCAGGAGGATGGAGAAGAGGAATCTGGGCATGAGACTGAGGAATGTGGTCCAGCCAGAGAAGTAGGTGGCCTGGCCTTGGTATGTGTGATGGGATAGGCTGGGGGCAGAAGCAAGGCTAGAGTATAGAAGTCAGAAGGGGTGACAGGGCTGGGGACACAGCTCGGCTGTCTACGCACCTGCCTGGCAAGTACAAGGACTAGAGTTCAATCCCCAGTACTGCACGCCATGCCAGCCCTGCTCCAACCAGCCACTGAAACCGGGCGTTGCGGTGCATGTCTGTAATCCCAGCGCTGGGGAGGCTGAGACAGGAGGATCATTACGAGTCCGAGCTGGACCATGAGACTGCACCAAAGAGAGAAAGAAAGAAAGAAAGAAAGAAAGAAAGAAAGAAAGAAAGAAAGAAAGAAAAGAGGGGTGATAGTGGAAAGCTCCCCTCTACCCAAAGATGTCCCCACAGCAGGAAAACGGGTGCGCGTGCATATGTGTGTGCGTGGGGACGGGGGCAGGAGTTGATGGGCCGATTGCTGGAGTGGCTTTTATGAAAACAGGCCTGGAAAATGATAAAGAGGCCTGAGTGGCGCTCCTTGGAGTAGGATGCCTTGTCGCTCCATGCTGCGGGGTGCGCGCACCCCTGTCAGCACACAGCAAGTGGCAGGAGTGATCTGCGAGCGTCGGATGGGAAGTCGGAGCTCTTATTTTTGTAGCCTGTAGCTACAAAAGCTAACAGGTGAAGAAGATGGATAATTTAGAGACCCAAAGTGGGAAAAATGACATTTTAACATTTTTGTCAGGTAGGCAATTTAAAAATAAACTCCATTTCAATATATACCATTAATGCTAGAGGTTGTGTTATAACGATGCGAAAAAGCCTTTTTTTGACAGCTGTTAAAAACACAGGTCTGTGGTAGAGGGTGGAAACTCATGTGGAACAGGTGTCGGTGGCTGTGACAGCCGCCCCACAAAGCCACTAGAAACAGCCCACGACTCTGCCCTGCAGAATTAACCCCATCACCCGTGTCAGGGGCTCCCTATTATCCTAATATCAGCTTTTGGATCCTGTCCAGTTCCATTAGCGATTCCCATGTTGATTGCTCTGTTACTCGTGAATGTTAATTGCTTCTAAATCTCTTTGGATGTTCAGATGCTTTGGGGGAAAAAAAAATTCTGACTGGCAAAGGTGCGAGTTTTATTAATGTGCAAGTAAACAAGAAATCTGTTTAGAGACCCGAGCGATGTGTCCGTGACTCCAGATGCCATCACCGGCTGAGGTGGCTTCTTTCTTGGCGTGTCTGTCGGGTGTTGGGGGTGTGACAGTCGGGGCGGCAGCGCAGCTTTGCAGGGAGGTCTGCCGTGTGTGCTGATGCTGGTTCGCTTCTACACAGACTGGGGCAATCAAATCCTCCCCTGAAGGATCCCACTTGGCGTAGTAGGAAGCGGTGACCTTGATACCTTTGAGAGAAGTGGAGGCTTAGTGGGTGCTGTGAAGTTAGAAGATGTGAGAAGCTGGGCGTGACCTGGCCTATCACCTGTTTATCGATCACCACGGTTTCTGCACTAGAAGCCCTCTTGGAAATGGACGCAGTAAGCTGCCTCGCTTCACTACTGGGCAACGCAGGCCGCGAGAGCAGAGCTGAGGGCTATGGTGCTGTTCATGGGAGAGTGAACAGGTCTGCTCCAGCGGTCAAAAGAAGAGGAAAACGATGAAAACTGGGCTTGATCTCACTGTTTGTGGAAGTTTTGCTTCTTCTTTTTTTTTTTTTTTTTTGGGCGGGGGGAGGTAGCTAAAAATATTGGATGTTTTGGTTTTGTTTCACTTCTTAGAAATTATAAAAGAATCCCAGGGACAATAAAAAGAGGTCCACAAGAAAGGTCAAGACCCCAGATCCATACTGCGATTCACTGATTCAGTCAGTATTTATGGAGTGCCTTTATCTTAGGATTTAGCAGTGAGCTGGAACATTCCTGTTCTATGGCGCTTCTATTATGGGGGGCAGCGAAACTAAAAGAGAGACTCTGATGACAGAGAGAAAGTGTTGTGGGAGACAGCAGGGGGACGTGTGTGATGGACTGTGGTTGTTTTGTGGTGGTCAAGGAAGGCTCAGGGACTGGGTAACTCAGCAGAGATCTATGAGGGGAGGGAGAGTGAGCCATGGCAAGGTTGCAGTTGTGCCAAGTACAATGGGGACTGCTGGAGGGACAGAGGTCCTGAGGTGGCAATGTGGGCACTGAGGAGGACCCAGGAGGCCCATGTGCAGAGGTGAGTAAGGAGGAGATGGGCAAACATTTTCCAGGAGACCCCTATTTCATGCCCATTGTATGCTCCATAACCGGAACTCAAAATCGTCCCTTTGTGAGAATATTTCATAAGCGTGTTATCTTTCTGAGAGAGGTGTCTGTGACTCACCATGAATGCCCATAACCAACAACTCTATTTGTAGATGTTTTGGTCAGAGAGGTTGTGATGGTCCTCAAATCACTGAACACTAGGGTTCTAAGCATCTTGAGGCACAGCCTGTGTCACCTACAACTCTCTATCTTCTAAGAGACCGTATGCAATGATAAGCGCAAATGTAATAAAACTCAATAAATATTATCTTTTAATGTATAAATAAATGGTCCAAGAGTGGTAGCAAAAAGGGTGGGATGTCCTAGAAAGGGTTGTTAAAAATACACCCTTCTAAAAATATTGCTAGCGAGATTACTTCTGAAGCCTTCCGACTTCCTTGGAATATTTTTTAGAAGACAAGTCCATATGCTGAAATGTGAACATAAGTGTATCACAAACTGAACAGTAGTAGCATTATTTTCAGGCCAAATTTTGTTGGATGGTTGTGCTTTGTCAATCTAATTTTCCCTCCATGTTTTAAACTGAATAGGGGGAGTTTTTTCCAACCCTTTCTCTGGTATTAAAGGACTATTGGTTTTTGGGCTCATAAAAATTGGGGGTGATTTTTCATCACTGGTTTATTGTGGGTGAATTGTGCTTAGTAAGCTGAGATTGTGCTAAAAATTGCATGGGAAAAAATAGTCTCCAGGGAAAAGGGGTGGTGAGGATAGATTATAGCTCCTGCCTCCCTCCCATTAGGCAATTCGTATGGTAATGAATTAATAATTGATGCCTCTGTTGTACTTCCATATCCCCATCTGCAAAGTGGGGGTAACACAAACTTACCCTCTGCCTTTCAGGTTTTTTGCGAAAATCAGTGAACTAATATTGGTAAAATTGGAGCCCCATGGATGAAGGGTACTTTGTAAGTATAACACATTATTGTCATGTTATTTTCTGTTACATCCAAGTGCAAATACCAGATGTCTGCTCTTGCTGTATCCAGGATTCAGTAGCACGATGTTACATACCCAGGTATTGATAATCTGACATCCCTTAAGGAATTTAATATTTCTGAACTCACTAATGTTTTGTCAATATATTATAGGTAGAAATGTCATTTTGCTCTGTAGTAAATGAATAAATACGATGTTTGTTAGATAATTTGGAAGGATACCTGTCTGCCTATTATTTTCAAAATGTTGATTTAAGCAGTCCTTGTAAATGCCAGCTATGTTGATTTCTCTTCCTCTACCTCTCTATCTTTCTTTTTGAATTGCATTTCTCTTGTGGTTTGGGCAGTCTGTATCTCAGGGGAAGGGCTGGTTTCAGAGAGAGGCTAGAGTTTCAGCGAGGTGAGGAATGGAGTGTGGTGTTCCAGATTTGGGGTGGGGATGGAGGCCAGCGTGAATGGTAAGCTCACTGGGGAGCACCTCTCTTACACCAGGTTACCATCCAGGTGACCCGAGAGTTGCCTCTTTTCTACGGAATGGCCAAGGCTGCAAACCATATGGCTGAAGAGCAGGGCAGAGATGGCACAATCCTCGAGTGACTGTTCTCTTGCTTTTTCCCACTGCATCTCCCTGTTTTGCTAGGCCAGCGGATGTCCTTCAATTGTGTGTACGACCACAGGCAGTGTGGCTGTGTGACCAATGCTGAGCTCATGATATTTTCTCCTTCTTAAAAGAGGAAATGTTACCCTTTAAAAACTCCCGAAAGAAAGGAGTTTAAAAACTTACCAGAGGCCACTTTAGTGGGTGCTCTTGGGACCCTTGGGGCTGTCTGGAGCAGGAGGCCTATTAGGCTGGCCTTTTCTGAATCCGACCTCAATCTGCTCTGTTCATCTGTACCTTGAGTTTTTTGTTTTTATTTTTAGGACAGGTTATACAGGGAGTACAGGGTCTCACTACATAGATTGGACTCATAATGATCCTCCTGTTTTCAGCCTCCCAAGCGCTGGGATTGCAGGCACGGGCCACCATGCCCAGTCTCAATTGCTGTTTCAGTGTGCCCCTGGGATGTGGCCTGCACAGCATGCCCAGGGATCGAACCCAAGACTAAGTGGGCACTTTTGCCCACTGAGCTATCAGGTCGGCCCTTTGTCCTTGAGTCTTAATTTTATTATCCAATCTTACAAAGAAGAAGTCTTCTTTTTGTGAAGTGACACCCTTTCAAATATTTGGCGACACCCCCTGGATCTGCTTAGAGTGACATTTTTATCTGGTTCAGTTCCCTCCACAGGAGAGCTCCATGCCATGATTTCCAAAGTCTTCTAACCTTCGGGAAGGTTCTCATTTGTCTATATTATTTTTTTAATAAGCAGCACTGAGCATCTACTTTCTCCACACCCCATTCCACATCTCAGAGCCAAGAGATCTAATCAAAGGTGGAAGAGAATGAGCTCTGAAGAAACCATCTGGAATCACGTGTGTCCATGGACTGGCTTAAGTAACGAGACAGCAAAGCCCACATCCCTCTGTGAGGTGCAGATGATTGACAGGGAGAAAGTTGTTTTGGTTAATAATACAATCTGCTTGCCTCCTGTAGACACAGCAGTAGCCTACTAATTCGTTAGAAGTGAATTAAGGTTGTTTACCGATGTTTTAAAGTAACTGTCAGAGTGGAAAAAAAGAGTTCATATTAAATGAGACCACTCACCTACTTTGGAGTTGCTGTTTATTTTAAGCTGAGTGCATAAATAATATATTGAGAGACGAAGGTTGATTTTAAGCATTAGAACACGAATCCTCCTGTTTACTAGCTGTCATTGGGCTGAAGAGAATTTAAACAGCTCTGAACCTTTTTGTCTGTGGATGCAAGGCATGAAATTAACTTTCATTTCATAGTTAGCAGAAATCATGATTAAGGCAGCCTTGTCGTCGCGTCTCCTGCCCATGGGGATCTCTTTTGCTATGCAAGACAAGCCTTGGCAGGAGGCCGCCTTCTGTTTGCCTTTGAAACATGACCCCAAATAAGCAGAGACCTGTCTGGACTGGTCTGGTTCATCTGGACAGAATGAGGGAGTGTGGAGGTGTTCTAGTTTAGGTTCCAAGAGTTCAAGCAAGTCTGGACCACTGCAGCCCTACTGAATATTTCTCGCTTCATCTGCAGGATGGGAATGGTAGCACCTGCTGCTACGCTGCTTCACAGTGAGGTATTTGGTAAATGAGTTTGGAAGGTTAGCAAGTGTCAGCTGAGGGGGACTGGATGACTTCTAAGGTGATTTGGGCCACGTTCTAAATGAGTTATGTGTGTAGCTCCTTTTGTCCCAACTCCCCTGTGGGATGGGAAATACGGTGATCTTAATGTCATCACAAGAGCTGGAGCACAGAGGAGCCAAGCAACGTGCCCCCATCTCACAGCTAAAAGATGACAAAATTGAGTCGAGCACCAGGCGGGATCCAGATTCTGGGTCTGTACTGTCACTTATCTGGGAGGCGGGTCCAAGTTTTCCTACATCTTCTCATGTCCCCTTAGCCATACGCATGTAAATGAAACATCATTTCTGAAAGCCAGAACCAAATCAGGTGTGGACAATTCAAATATGGCTTCTCCATCAGCAAGGAATGTAGCTGAGGGTATGGACTATTTATGTTTTATATAGAGAGAGCCTGGTGATTCTTAGATAAAAAGCTCTAAGTGAAAAGTCCTATTACTTGTAAGGCTTTCAGAAACAAGAAGTCTGATTCCCTTTTTTCCCCCTTACACTTGAAAGTATGATAGCCTCCTCCGGAGTGTGGAGGAATGGTGGAGAGTGAATAGAAAATGTATGGAATGTTTAATTTTGCATGATTATATTTCATATTTGCTGAAGTAACTGAGGCAAATAAAAATGCATGAAAGTATCACTGAGTACCTATTTTACATGTTTCAATGAGGTGCTTTGTGTCTTACCATTTGATATGCGAACCTTTGGGCTAAATCCTCATTAAGCAAATGAACAAGAGTGTATTTGTGTTTATATCATTGATACTATGTTATTTGTATAACTGATTTATGAATCTATATTTACACTATATTTATTTGGATTTCAAAAGGGAAGAGTCTGAAGTGATTAATGGAGACAGAAATGCTATGAATTTGCAGGCATCTGCTCCTTGAAAGGTGCTCAGTCTGTACTGGGGGGGTCACACTTAGAACGTGGAGGGTCAAGAGTCGGAGCTAGGCTAGCTGCAGACTTCAGAAGGAGGCAGTTCAAAAATAAGATCATTTCCATAATCCCTGAAAAATGGATGGACTCCTGAGATGTAATCAGCTGGGGGAAAAAATAAGTTCTGTGCTTCCAAATTGCAAAAATCTCAGCAATCGCAGCTCAGCCCTAGCACTTGTTAATACAATAAGATAATTGCATAATTAAATACACTATGGAATTTCAATAATTGCAAACTTTTTTTCTCATCACAATCTGCAGCTTGCTGATGCTGAAAAGCAGCCGCCGTGTTTGCAGGGAGTGGGCTCATTGCTTCACACCAGGTCCTCTGCGACGCGCTGCGGCTTCTCCAGCGGCTCGGAGACACTTCCCCTTCAGGTTATTTTTAGTTGCTTGTGTTTAGACAAGGTGAAATTAAGCAGGAAGGTCCCCAAAGTCTGTCCTGCTTGTCCAGCTTATGGGAGATGAGGATCATTTTGTGATAGCGTCCCTGGTGCTGGGCAAGATCTAAGGTAGTAATGAGGGCAAAGCAAGCTGAGAGCGCGTTGCTCAGACCCCGAGTGCTTCTCTCTGCAGTAATGGTGACGTGGCTTTGTGCAGCCTCCTGGAGTCCCAACCTTACCTCTTTTGCTCTGCCAGAACAGTGGAAGAGGTACTTGGTCTCTCCTCTTTGTAAAAGAAGAATCTTGATGCTAGTATCTTAGTGTAGGTGCAAAGCTTAATTGACTTAATAATGTGGGAAGAGTTTAGAAAATGCTATAGATGGTATCTGCACCAAATTGCAAACGTTTGCAATCCAGTACAGTTTAGCTACTATTGTTGGGAAGCTGGGAGGAATGCTTCATGTTTCTCTAAATTATTGAAAACCTTTGAATATGAACACGTAAGTGGACTTGTAGTTTTACTTATTCAAAAAATATTTATCAGTTGGGTGTAGTGGTACACATCTATAATCTCAGCACTCTGGGAAGCTGAGGCAGGGAAATCCCAAATTTAAATCAGACCTTCATGATCTAGTATCTAGAACAAAATGACTGTGTCTAAAACAAAACTATTGAACATTTTCTGTACTTCTATCTTGGATGTCAAAGAAACAAAGATAACTGATACCAGTTCTCTGTTCTAGAACAGTTGAATTGGGCAAATAAAGGCGCCCACAGATGCTACTACTTCTGCCAGTGGTGGAGATAATAAAAAGTAATACATTAAATAGGGTCTTATGGATAGTAAGATATTTTAGCAGAGATTAGCGTGTTACCAGTATCTCCTATACCGAACGCACACAGAATTTGGTTTAAGATAGTTTGGGTTGCAAGTCAAGGGGTCTCATAGTGGACAGTAGTCTCTTGCCTTAGAGTGAGCTCAATCCACATGCAGAAAAGAAATGAATAAACATAAATGATTAATGAGGCAAGGGATAACTTCAGCTTTAAGCTGCTTCTCATTAGCCATCGAAAACATTGGCCACAGTCAGGTTGAGAGAGCAGACACACTTGTTGCTGTTGGATACTGGGCGCCTCTGGGACCACTCAGGGCCGGATGGGTGCCTCTACAAACGCTGAGCCTTAGAGGCTCGTGGATGCTCAGACCCTGTCAGATGCATTGGTCTCATGTAGACACACATATGACTGTATTTTACCTGTACAAGTGTTTAAACTGCTTTCCCTAAATTTTATTTTGATGAATTTCAAACCTACAAAAAAATGATAGGTCAGTTCCCACAACACTGTGTAACACTCTTGACCCAGATGTAGCAACTGAGAACATCTGGGCGCATTCACTGTGTCTCTCTCCATTGACTTCGAACCATGTCCTGGGTCTCTATCAAAATCATGAGGCATCTTGCGTACAACATTCCCATCTCTGCCTCTAGTGCACATGTTAAATTTATTTCCTGCATTCTGACTCTTAAAGGTAAATTTTGGAAGAAAAATATCTAAAAGACTATTAAAAATAATTTGATTATTTTTTCAGGTTTAAACGTTGTTGTTTGGACCTTATTTATTTATTTATTTATTTATTTTTTTGACCACAATATGCTAACATATCTAGAATATGGTCAGTATGAGATTCCTATAATTTTAAAGGTTAGAAAGTTTTTCTTGGGTGTTGTCTTTCCCTTCTACACAGGAGAGATCTTTTTGAAAAGGCCAATTCCCTTGACCTTTCTTTTTCCGAAAGCCTTTGGGAGATAGTGGAAGTCTAGCTATTAGTAGGAGACCATCACTTTCCATGTTAAACAGAGCCTTTCTGAAGAATGGCCTTGCAAACATAATAATAATACAGAGGCTACATTCTGCATTTAGCAATCTGCTCCCAAATAGAAAAAAAAAATACACATTGGACTCACCCTCTTTTTTGGATGTCAAATGCTTATTGAAATGAAATAAGTTATCTGCCACAATAAAAATGACAAGATTTGCCCAAATGTTGCATTATCTCAGTGATTTTGGAATTGCTCTCCGTAGAAGCCTAGAGAATTGGGGGAGGGCCTCTGAGCCACTGTGGGTGGTAGTGACAGGGTCAGGGCGGGGTGAAGCTAGCATTGCAAATCCAGGCTTTTCCCACCTGCCTTCAAGCAGCTGTGATGATACACGCTTCCCACTGAACAGTTCCTTAAGAATCAGTTGGCAAGAAAGTGTTCAAAAGCTTAAAAGAAATATTTTGGAAACCATAACCTTAGTGAGTAGAGGAAACACAAGAGCGATTCATCCGGCAATGTGGGTTGGTAGTGAGAGGTGATAGCTGTCAGATTGGAGGCGGGAGAGGTCAGAAAAGCCGCGAAAAGCAGCCACAAGAGCTAACACCCGGCTGTGTTTGGAAGCGTGCAGCCGGGTCAGACACCCTCAGGCGCTGGTTCTTAAACTTGAGTGATTCCTGGTCTTTAACCCGGAGGTTCCCACTTAGTAGTAGATTGGGGCAGATGGAGGGGTCTGACTTTTTAAACTGTCACCCTGTACGCTCTGAGAAACTTGCCCTAAAGTCATGTTTACATCACAGAACATTACGGTGTCTGCTGTTGATAAAGATGACCAGAGTTGCGAAGAAAATGTTCTGTTCTGTTCAGTCTTCTGTAACCCTTTTTCAAATGGAAGGAAATTTTACAATAATTTATTTCTGCAATGCTTACAATGGAAAGAGTCATCCTGAATGACGGGAGGGAAAGGCAGACAAAGAGCTAAATCACGTTGCAGTGTGGAGTCTGCTCAGGGCAGCGGGAGAGGCTCACTCCAGCGGAAGGACGGCGTGTCTGCCCGGGTGCTGCCATTAGCTCCAGCCAGCGGGAGCTTTGTGCAGGTGCCTCTTGGCCCAAGTGGATATTCCCAGGCTCTGAGGCCAGAGAGATCTGGGTTGGGATGGCCAATCTTTTGGTGGCACATTCTAGAAGCTTAGGAAAATTACCTGGGTCTTCCTCATAAAGCTGATGAAGTCCGGTGATGTATGGGAAGTACTGGGCGAAGCACCTGAAAGCTAGTATACGCTCCACCAGTGGCTGGGATTACTATTGAGATAGCCCTGGAAATGGACAGATTTGTAGAGGCAAGCACAGAGTGCTTTTGATAGCCTTGCTGTTGGCTGTGGTTGGGCCAGGAGAAGTGGGGCAGGTGAGTCCCCTGAAAAGAATAACAGCATAAGGAAACCCAGAGATAAGGGATCCTTTTGTGTCTAATATTTCCAAAAGTGTTCCCCGTGTAGGAGTTTCTCAATGACATAAACATTTGATAAATATTAATTAGCTTCATTCCCACTGTTACTGCGTGAAGTAGGTTTTATTCACTCAATGGACCATGAAACTGAGGCAAGGACAAGGAAGCTGTCCAAGTGACAGAGCAAGGAGGGACAGAGCCAGGATTTGAACACACTTGGCATCTGTACTCCTAATTGCTATGCTGTGCTATTTCAGTGATGACGATTTGTGTGTATGTGTCTTTGGACAAGATAGCTAATGCACTATAGATGTTGATGCCTAGAGTGATAGTAGGGTTTTGCAAAGGAACTTGATTTAAGGGAACCATGTGAGAAAAGTGACAGTAAGTGGGTATCAGCTTTGATGAAAATCTCACCATGGTTCCCAGGTGATACTTAGAAAGGATAGACCTGGGACTTCAGGGGAGGCTACGACCTCCAATCCATCGTGCGTAGCTGCTGAGAGCCCTTAATTTCTAGGGAAAAGGCAAGTAGGTCAGCCCTAGATTGCAGCTGAGGCAGGAGGAGGCCTTACAGGTTCCTGAGTTCACGTTCATTGCTTGATTCCTCTGGGAAGGGGAAAAAAAATCCCCGAGTGGCAGGTGTGTTGGCCCACCCCTGTGGTTGCAGCACACTGGGAGGCTGAGGCAGGAGGTCCAAAGCTTGGGCCCACTCCTGACAACTTAGTGACTTAGTGAGAGCCTCTCCCAAAATAAAAAAATAAAATAAAGTTAGGCAAGATAGGGCTGGTGATGTAGTTCAGTCTGATGACCCTGGGTTCAACTCTTAGTACTAATAAAATAAAATAAAACAAAATAAAATAAACAAGGAAGGCAAGACGGATGGAAAGAAGTAAGGAAGGAAAGAAGGAAGAAAAGAAGTGAGGAAGGAAGGAAGGAAGGAAGGAAGGAAGGAAGGAAGGAAGAAAGGAAGACCATTTGGCCTTGTCTGTCTGTGGAACAGCCAGACTGAGTTATGGACAGTTTTGGAGATTTTCCACTTCTGTTCCTCTTCCCTCACCCCTCTTCATGCTCTTCCTTTTTATTCCCCATCTCCTTCTTTCTTGATATGCCTGGGAAAAAACTGCAGAGAGGCTGTGGCCAAGAATGCAAATGCCTAATTCAATTCAACAGGAAAAGCATTTAATGCTCTAGACGGCATTTTAATTTACCTTCAGCTTTCCAGGACGGCACCTGTGTCTGCCCTGTATCTCTCCTCTGGATGTGGTCAGAAAAGGCCAAAAGCCCAGATAATCCGAAATCAAGCCAGGCTCAGGCTCTCATATTTGCAGCAGATTTACCTTGCTAACAACCTGTTGGAAGCTAATATTAAAATGGGTTTGCAGTCCCTGAGCAAGTGAGCATGGGCATTAGTTATAAATTACAGAAAGCAGTGTAAGATCAGCCACGCGGGGCCAGGAGTGCCAGGCTAAGGCCACGGTCCCCCAGGTCCAGGTGAGGGCAATTCCTGTAGGCCCTGGATCTGCACCCTGTCAGGATGGTGCTGGGCTCTTGAATCTGGACTTGCTGGGCTTCTTATACAGTTTTCTGTCATTCCCTCTGTCTCCTCCCTGCTCACCATTGAGTTCTGTGCTTAGAGTATGGCGTGCTTCCAGAAGTGAGCAATGGCCCATTGATGAATGAGCAAGAGCTGTCCTTTGATATTTCATGGTTCACATTATGTTAACAAATATTTACTCAACACTGAGCTAAGCTCTCTGTGTTGTGGAGCACGGTGCTAGGGGCTTTCAGACTATTGAGTTTCAATGGCCTCTCACCTGTTGAACAAGGGGAAGCTGAGGCTCCGAGAGATAGTAGCTTTTCCGTAAGTCACTACATTTAGGCTCTGCATGATTTAAGTCCAGACATCTTCATTTCAGGCTTAGTTTTTTTTTTTTAAAGTTGCTTTACTCTGCCTTGAGAACTCTGAAGGGGTTTCCTTACATCCACTGTCCCAACGTCTGACTCATCAGTCTGAAGTGGAAGGAAAGTTACCTTCTCTTTGAGAATTCTGTCCTCATGACATGAGACCCCGAGTGCCATCAAGGGCCGCTGCTCACAATGAGGCCAGAAGTGGGGTTCTCTCAGAATGTGTCGGGGTCCCCTGTGTACATGTCCCAGACACTGCCCCACAGATGAAAATAGTTGTCACAGTGACTAGAGAATTGAATTGGTTAAACCTCTGGTTTTAGATTGTTTTTGGAGAGTGAGTAACTCTGTGATTTTTACTTGTCACTGGCTAAAAAGGAAAAAAAAAAAAAAGTAAGAGTGAAACTTCATAGCTATTTTTCTTCCCTGTATGTTCCTAGTGGTTATTTATATCTGGGAAGTTTCCATTGGGATTTAGTTCAGGATATAGAGTTGGCAGGGTGGCTTCTGCACTCCGTGGTGACATTTGACAGACTGCAGGAAAAGCAGGATGGATTTCTAATATTGAGATGGATGGATTTGGGGGCAAAGTGTTGGGATCGGACTGTATTATGAAATGGATTTATTGATCTGAATCTAGAAGCAGCACATTGCGTGTCAATTTGAGATCAGTATCAGTAACATTTGATAAATTAGGGCTCTGACCCCTTGCTTTGTTTGCTTTATCAGCTCCACTTGGCAATAACAATAAAGACTCCAGGTGGTCTATTGTGGTGGCTTATTGTGCTTGTCATGTGCCACGTGAGTGACTGGCCCGAGGGCTCGGTGCTGGGATCCTGAGCCAGTTGCGGCCACCCAGAACTGCACTGCTGTGCCTGCCTCTCTCCCCAGAACGTGAGCATCCCTCGCCCAGCTGCCTTTCAACCTCAGCCTCCTGCATTAACCTTGAGATGCTGTGCCCATGCTGTAGGTAGCGTCTTCATTTTCCAGATGAAGAAATTAAGACCCTGAGTGGTTAAACAAGCTGCCCAAGGCCACATGGTGAACTTGAGTACAACTGGGTTCTGGACAGAGGTGCTATGGTTTCAGCATTCCAGTGTGACACTCTCCTTCTCAATAGTTTCAGGGTAAATGCAGCTGAATCTGTGAAAATCTTGCTGACTGAATTCTTTCTCCCTAGGTGTGGGGAGGCAGCCATCTTGCCTCTGAGCCTTCTGGAGAGGAAGTCTGTGTCCTTGGGTAGAAACTGGAGGCATCATTTGAGCTTTGGCAGAGAGGATGTGTATCTGGTCTTTCAGCCACAGAGCACTGTGTTAGGACTTTCTCTGGATGCCAGCCTTTGTGCCACGGTTGTTATTAAGGACAGCTCTAGGCCCAGCCAGATAGTGGTCTGATGGGATGGTGTAAGTAGTTGGAAACAGAAGACGTGGCTTTTCCTCATAATGAGCTTCCAGTTTAATGAGTGAGAACAGTTGAGTGACAACCTGCAATCCCCAAAACCCCTCATGGATTGGCTGGTAGAAATCTATGAAAGATAGAAATGGGCCCAGTGACTCTAGTTAGAGAAGCATAGCCACAAATACAGTAACACAGCATGACTGCAAGTGCCACAGCTGCATGCTCTACGTGCCCAGCCAGTTCTGATAGCTCCTGAAATAAGGTGACCAAAGGTAGAACAGGAAACTAAAGAGATAATTAGCTAGTGAAATACAGCAAAGCCTTGTGTAGACCAGAAGCTCGGAAAGTGCACGCACTTCTATCAGATTATCTAGAGAAAACTTTTCATTTTAAGAACGCATTTTTTTTGGTTAAACATACACCCTCACGTACTTTCATGCTTATGTTTCTGTTTTCTTGCCTTTATATACATAAACTGACCAGCCTTACTTAAATTTCGTTTTGTACAGCTGAAGGGGTTATCAGTCTTAAGACCAAATTTTATTGATTGATCAAACTGAGAGGATACAAAGCACTGGGTGATGATCTAGAAATTTAAACACTATCTTTCTGTTTCGTTTTCAAATACAGTGGCTTGAGGAGCAGGTTCTCTATTCACTGGTATCCCTTATTTGGGGGGAAATGACCTTCCTTTCGCTATTTGGTCTAGTTTGAAAGTGTCCTCCAAACTGCACTATTGGAAACTTAGCCTCCAAGGTCCTATGCTAATGGTGCTTGAGTGGTTGGACTTTGGAGAGGTGAATGGGCCGGAAGGCTGTGCCCTCATGGGTGACTGCATCCATTTCCGGGTTAACAGATGAATGAGTTGTCCATGGATTGGCTTTGTGGTGGAATGATCTCTCTGGTACCCAATCTCTACCTCACCTTGTGACACTTTGTGCTGTCCCAAGACTCCCCACAGAGACAAGGCTTTCACCAGACACATCCGCTCTACCTCAGACTTCCCAGCCCCCAGAACTCTAAGTACAACACATTTTTTTTTTTCTTTATAAATTACTCGTTTGTGGTATTCGGTTATAGCAGCAGAAGGTAAAATGGAGCTAACCCCTCTGTAGTTCCCAAGACTCACAGGAGAAAGCCAATTTCACCTGAAAATATTATTAGAAGTACAGATTCCCCAAGAGATTCAGATCTAATCAGTTTGGAGTGGCGTCCAGGAGCTTCATTTCCAATGAGGACCCTGTACTTTTCTAACAAGCACTGAAAAAAGTGTCTTGTGATCTTTGTTCCTAAGAAGCAGGTGTTCTGTGACCCATACTTTGGGAAACAGCCACGGTGGTGGATAAATTGGCTCTGGGCAATTCTGAGGGGAGCAGGAGAGTGGGCTGTGTTCCCAGGACACTTTCCCCCTCACACCCCAGGAATGGCTCCATGGGAGGCTGGCTGAAGGATTTTAGTCTGTGACCAGCTACACAGATAATCTCATAGCAAATGCAGACCATTTGTAAATTCACATTTGCAAATATTCATTAAAAATGTTCCTTTTAGACCACAAGGTCTGAATAAGAAACAGAACAATACAGACTGTAGAGAAATCTGTTTATTATGGGCTCTATTTTTGTTATGGTAGGAAGTGAATTTATTTCATGTAAAGAATATATTATTTGATTAGTATCAGATTATAGGAAATCTGTGAGAAAAAACCAATAATACTAATAGATTATCACATTAAAGTTATTCATCCAGCCATTTCTATACCACACGAACGAGTAGTCTTTGAAATCTTTAGTTGTTCTGTCAAATAGAGAAATTATTCACAGGGAACATTTTCATTACTCTCAAAACAACAGCACTGTGACTAGCATGTGTGTATGTGCATGTGTGTGTGTGCGCGTGCGCAGTGTGCATGTGTGTGCATGCATGTGTGTGTGCACAAGCATGTGTGGGTGCATGGCTTGTGAGTTCATCAGCAAAGAAGTCATGAACTAATAATAAAACAACAAATTAGCAACAATTTAATTAAGCACAATTTATGTCCAAGTATCTGAATAGGGATATGATTACATAATTATATGTAAAAACGTGAGGCTGAGGAGAGAGATTTTTCCTTTCTTGTGCTCGGTTCCGCATCCTGCCAGTGTCCAGCAGCTGTTTTGCAAGCTGCCAAGCTGGGTCGTGACTCGGGCCAAATCTTTTCCAAGGGAACGGTCTGCGCAAGCTGGCGGGCTGCCGAGCTGTGTGTGGTCCTGCTGCAGCGAATGAGTAAGTCAGAGTTATAAGTTGCAAATGGGCCTCAAATTAACTTCTGCATAGCGGAGAATGAGCCTGGCACCATTTAAAGTCTGGCTTGCCGACGTCCTTCTCGTGTGGCGGCAGAATCCAAGAGATGATGGGCTATGACGGCCTGGTGGGTCTTGCAGCTTCCATGGGGTATGAACTCAGTGTACTGGGCTTGAAATGTCACATTCCGGGAGCTCCTGGAATTACCAGGCTCAGGGTCATCTCTCGCTGTGCGCTCTATTCACATGATGCAAGCCCTTGCTTATCTGACCAGGCCTAAAATAAGACACCCCGGTGCTTTATTTATGAGCTCTGGCCCCCTGGGCCCGGGACGTAAGTAACCCTGGGGTACCCGACATTTGAGCAAATTTGAGCAGTTCAGTCCCCATTAACTATCTGTTTCTAAATGGGGCAAAACGTTTACCCAGCACCCTGCGCTGCTCATGAATGCGTAACGCAGTCTGATGTGCGGTCACGGGGGCTGAGTTCCATGTAATGTGACCCAGCTGTTGAAAGCTGTGGATTGTTGGTTTCTAATGTTAGTTTTCTCTTCTCTTTTGTTTTTTCTTTTCCCATCTTTTTTCCCCCTTCCCTTCCCTTCCCTTCCCTTCATTTTCTTCTTTTCCCTTCCTTTTTATAAAAAAAAAATTCCTGTCATAAAAAAGAGCCTGGACTAATTCCAGACATTGTTAAGCCTGTAACTGTGTACACAGAAGTTACGTGCTACCCCCTTTTTGACACAGAAGGTCACCGGTTGATGGCAGTTGGCCCGCTTGACATAGTGGTGCAGGCATTCTGCAGAGCCTCAGCTTTGGCACTATTAGTATTTTAGACCTGGCAGTCTGTTGCTGTGGAAGCTGTTCTGTGAATTGTGGGGTCTTTGGGGGGGATCCCTGGCCTCTCTTCACTGGAAACCAGCAGCCCCTACCCATGTGTGACAGCTGAAATGATCTGCAGACTGCCCCAAATGTCCGCTTGGGAGCAAGCACGTCCCTGGTTGATTTAGCATGGCAGCTTGCTGGATCTTTGTTGGTGAGAAATCTTACCACCTCACACGGAGACTGCACATATCGTTAGCAGGTCTGGGTTTGAAGGCAGAAAACCTGGGTTTGAATCCTGGGAGCTGCGCTTCTTGGCTGTGTGATGTGGGGTAAACTATTTAGGGTAGCTACGCCTCAACTTTTTCACCTATTAGATAGAGATAATATGTGATTTATAAGGTAATTGAAAACCAATGAACTAATATGTGTAAAGAAAATGGTACATAATACACCTGCAGAAATTGATGATCTGATTATATGATCCGAAATATGAAATATTAGGGTTGTTAACTTCGGCAAGTAGAGCAATAAAAGACAGGGCTATGGTTGCCTCTGATCATGTGTTGTTTAGTTCTGGCTTCCTCCTCCTCCTTCATCTGTTTCCCTCTCTCGACCACATGCATATTCCAGAAACAGACTCACTGTGGCCAAAGCCACGCAATTCAGAGAATGGAAAAAAGCACAGTGAAAGGTGTAAAGGAGGGGTAGCGTGGCAAGACCAAAGAGAGAGGCGGACAATTGATTTAGTTTCCTGAATATGAAAATCTAGAAAGAACAAAGAAGCCCTCAACCCACCATAGAGCTGAACCCTATTCTTCACTCCACAAATGCCAGATTCACTTGTGTCTTTCTCTTCAGGAGAAAGAAAAATTGTTTTCCTTATTCAGGAGTGTGGGTGACAAATGTTAAATCTGTTTTCTTAGGAAACAGCTGGAAAAAAAAAAAAAAAAACAACCCAGTCAAAATGATTTCACGTGACTAGCACAATTCTCTGCCTGACTCTTCAAAGTCTGAGTCGTTTTTGAGCTGTATCTGAATCTAAAAATAAGGGCCAAGTGGGGGAAGGAGGAGAAGACAGACAGCTGGTTGCGACCGTGATCTCTGTCATCACCTTTAGTCACTAAGCCTACATTTTGCAGAGTATCTCAAGGCTTCTACCTGCCAGCAATTAATGGCCAACCCCCTCCCCCTTTGGTCTTGAAACTCCCTGTTGGATTCTCATTTCTTTATGCCATTCGTGCTCTGCCATTGATCCACCATCTTTCTGGTCTTATCTAGTTGTACCATGAGAGTAGGAAGAGGCAAAAAAGACTGTCAAGTTCACTGGTGGGATTGGTGCCAGACTTCTCTGGACAACATGTTTTATGTTCCTGCTTTGTGCATGACTCCAGAGTTGGGGAGCTCCCTGCTTCATGAGGTGGGATGCTTGTCTGCTAAACCCTGGGCCCTACTTGTTAGACACACAGAAATCTGCCTCTCATCTCTGTATCTGCACCAAGCATTGCCTCAACAACTGCGCTGACAACACTCTGTGTGCCAAGATCCAAATATGAATGAAACATAGCTTGTGCCCTCAAAGAATAGGCCATGGCCACGGTGATGTGTTGAATGGAGGTGAATCATTCATTCATTCATTCATTCATTCATTCATTCATTCAGTAGACACTTAGGAGTCATTCTGATGAACCCAGCACCTTGCTGGTGGCTGGAGGTGCCATGGAGCCAGAGCAACAACTCTTCCCTGAGGAGTTTTCAGTCTAAAGGAAGAGGGAAAGGGGTGCAGCTCTGCGTGTGAACGCAAGATCTGAACATGTTGTTGAGATCTGCCTCTCTCTTTACCTCCGTGCTTTTGCCCTCTAGCCACAGTGATTTTCCAAAAATGGATTAATTGTAGTCTAAGACATGGGATTTGGAGAATGGGAAGGCACTTGGCATTAGCACTGAGGCTGCTGTGAGGACTTAAGAGGTGCTGAGGGGTGAAATCGGCAGATGTGCTCACTGTCAGCTGTGGACTAGATCAGACCAATGGGGTGGAGAGAACACACTGAGATTAGTGCTGTGGGGACATGGGTGGGGGGCCACAGATAGCAGGTGACAGTGCCACATTCTTCATCGAGATGGTGATGCCTGACTCCTCCAAGCTAGCCAGGAAGGAAATGATGGCTGCAGGAGTAGACTGCCTGGGGACTCACAGGGGTATTAGGGACACAGCCAGTTATCTTTCATTGGTCAGAGCACAGGGACAAAGTTTGTGGTGACTCTTATGAGGCTCCAAGGTGACAAGATGGTCTTAGGCTAGTGGTCAAGAAACCTGGAGAATGTGGGAGGCTGTTCAGCTTCATCTTGCTGAGGGGCTTTGCAGGGGCTCTGAGCTCTGGGGGGTCTTTAGCTAGAGTTTTAGCACTGTGGGGGTGGGGATCACAGGCTGAACACCCAGTGCCAGGTCAGCACAGCAGCTAGGGCAAGGGTGAAACAGATCTTTCATCAGGCAGCTGTAGTTGTTAAAGAGAAGAGAGTCAGCAGACGTTTAGATTTGGGACCCAGGCATGCAGGCCGTGGCCTCCATAATAGCTGGATAAATGCTGCCTTGATGTGCCTGGGATCTCAACAAACTGTGGCTTGGAAACGAACATTGCAGGGGAGGAAAGGGCTGAGAGGTATTTGACTACCTTACGAAGGAGCAGTGAGCTTTTCTCATTTTATCTGCTCTTTAGAATTCATCATGCCCCTGTCCGCTTCCCTGGTCCAGAGAGGTGTGTTACTTATAAAATGCCGCATTCCCTCCCCCAGACATCTGGATGCTCAGAGTTGCATAGATAAGATATCTGGATCAGAGCTTGAAGTTTGGCGTCTTCTTCCAGATGTTCTGGGTCCTTCAAATAAAGCCCAGGGGTCCTTGTGAGTGGCCGTCTCGTAAAACCACGCTCAACAGAAATGCAGCTGCAGATGAATTCTGAGGGGTAGAAGGATAAACCAACTTCAAACAAAGGTGTTATTAAATAACCAAACTAATTAGGGCTCTGAAGGGATTGAGGATTTTTTTTTGTTTGTTTGACCAGAAGGGTTATAAAATAGTGCATTTGAGTTTTTTAGGAATAATTTCTCAGGTGAATATTTGCTCTGAGCCGTGGAGGGTGAGGAGGTCAGGCGCATCCACAGTGTTATGCACAGAGAGGGAACTCCAGAGGAATTAAGTCCATTCTTTAGCCTGGATGGTAGAAAAAGAGCTCAAGACCTTGAAGCTTGAGTCTATTCTTTCCTCAATAGCATTTTGTGGAGGGGTTACAAAAGTATGTTCCAAGCTTTTTGATTAACCTGTTGTGATCTTTGGTAAAAAAAAAAAAAGGTTCCACAAGGTTTCAGCCATCATTTAAATATAGGAATTAAACGCAAACTTTAGAGAAAGGCTGCTACATTATAAATCTGGGGCAGTAGAAGGATGCACCAAAGAGCACAGGGCGGGGGTCAGGTGACAGGAAAGTGTCTTGGTCACTTCGGGAACTGAGGGTGGGTTGAATTCTCAGCCACCGCTTGGAGTTTCTCTTCTGTCCTCCAGTGTCTGCACCTTTGGTTGTGATTGTCGCAGGCTGTGCCACAATGGTCTCATAATTAGGTGAGGTTGCTCCTGCAGTCAAAGAAAGTGTCCCCAACTCCAAAGCTCCTGTCCTTCCTGGGAACCACCTCTGCAAAGAGGCTCTTCCCCTCCAGACAGGGCAGCGCTGCCGCAGGCCAAGCGCGGCTGACTGGCTTCACTCCTCTGCTGGAGCCGCCTCCGTCTGAACTCCTGTCAAGGCAGAATTGCTTTATTTCCTAATTCTGATGATATTAGCAAATACATGTAATGGGGAATAAAATTAATCAGTTTGTGCCTGTGAAATTGCCTCCTGTTTACCTCAGCCTTGTAGCGATTTTTCCCCCTCTACAGGGGTTATTTTAATTAACAGCGTGAATTTTTGGTAGTTTAATTTATTTTATGATTGTGTAAAAATACTCCTTTGTAAGGGTTTATATATAACTAGCCAGCTAATTAGCAGTAATATTTTAACAACAGCTGTAGAAGCACAGCGTCCCATGAAACATGGCTTCTCCCTTCAGACCGCCAAGATATATATTGCTACCTTTTCTTATCAGCTCTGGCTGAAGGCAACAGAGGAGGGTCGTGAGTGCATCAGATAATTAAAACAGAACCGAGCATTCAAGTCCTCCTCTCACCTGACACACACGACTTCCTAAGGACTTCTGGGTCTCCAGGCCTCTGATTTAGGATCTTATCTTTTTTTGTGTTGACTTCTCTCCCAGTTGATTATATATTCCTTATGGGCCTCTGCATAAGATATACCCTTCTAGACAATTATGGGTAGTCTTTTAAGGGCATTTACTTGAGCTAATAGCAGTCACCAACATTTGTATTATGCTTTGCCTTCATGCAAAGCATGAAGTTCACCTTACATTCATTTGATGAGCTTGAGTTCAAGTGTAAAAACTGAAGAGAGGTTGCAGATGTAGGGGGAGGGGGCCTGGAAAATACAGAGAAATAGGGACATGGAAAGAGAGGAAGGAAGAGGGAGAGGGAGAGAGAGACAGAGATGAGAGAGACAGAGGCAGAGATAGAGAGAGAGAGAGAGGGAGAGAGAGACAGAAAGGGGAAGAGAGAAGGGAGAGAGAGAAGGAAGGGAAGAGAAAGAGGAAGAGAGAGACAGAGAGGGGAAAGAGAGGGAGGAAGAGAGGGAAAGAGAGAAGGGAGAGAGAGAAGGAAGGGAAGAGAGAGAGGTAGGAAGAGAGAAAAAAGAGGGAGGAAGAGAGAGAGAAAGAGAGACAGAGAGACACAGAGAGAGGGAAGAAGAGAGGGAGAGAGAGGGGGAGAGACAGAGAGAGAAGGAGGGGAAGAAAGAAAAGGATAAGAAGAGAGGGAGGGAGAGACAGAGAAACAGAGACAGAGAGAGGGGGGAAAGAGAGAGACATGGAGAAAGAGACAGAGAAAGATAGGCAGAGAGAGAGAGAGAGAGAGAGAGAGAGAGAGAGAGAGAGAGAGAGAGAGCCCAGCTCAGTGGCTAACAGACATTCCCAGCTTCCTCTCTTCCCCTTCTCCCTTGCCCTCCTGACCAAGCAGCTCCTCTTGTACTTTGGGGTTGTACCAAGGGAAGTACACTCATCAGTCTCATTTTTACTCCACCAGGTAAGGCCAACTCTTAACTCTAGAGCTCAGCTTGAATCTGCACACACGCGCTTTGCTCCATACATGTGTAGATGTAGATTCTAACTTCTGAATAAGTCGTGGCCCTCCAAACCCCAAGAGGATCAGAGTGCTGAGCCCTGCTTCATATCCTGAACCTTATTTTATAGATTGGGGCATTGAAGCTAGAAAAGTCAAGTGATTTTTGAGAACCACACAGAAAGGTAGTGCTGGGGAAGTGACAGGAGTCCCCTTAGTCCTTCAACGCCTGTGGCCCCTGTGACTCTTCCTAGCTCTTGCTTGCAAAGTTTCTCCTGTTTCCCAAAGGGGGGCAGTCCTCCTGCCCCTGTGCGCCCCCGTGCCTCGGCATGCATCACAGCCCCAGCTTTCTCACGTGGCTCCTTTTCAGGCTCCTTTCTTTCTCACAGTGTGTCGGCTTGGGGGCAGCAGGACCACCCTCCTTGTGCCCAACGTGGCGCCTGCTTCCTAGGGAGTGCACAAGGGTAATTACTGTGTGGATGCATAAAACCATTGGAAGTTGAACCCACTTTTCCAATGCCCATTTCTATATAATGATCCTAAACTTCAGACTAATTGCTTGCTATTCAACTTATTATACTATAGCTCTGTCTAAAATGACTACACATGCTGCGGTAGCGCAGGGTCTGACATAGCAATGGCTCAAATTTTAGCTAGCAACATCTCCCCAACTTGAGAAGGTGTCTGTAGGAAATACAATGCAAAAGTTCCCCCAAAGTGTCTAAGTCCAGAAATGTGGGGCGTCACTATACACACATCCACGGAGAAACGTGTGTACACACAGACAAACACGCAAGTTTGGTTGCATGGGGTTCACGTAGCAGACCTGCTGGAGGGGACGCTCCCGGTAGAGGCAGAGCGTTCCTCGTGCGTCTGTTCCCTTCCGTGATCGCTGGCTGCATTTGCCCAGCACGTTATATTTCATGTACACAGACCAGCCAGCAGCTCACTCTGCTTGGCGCTGCCTATTCAGATCTCGGACACCATGTGTCAGTATGGAGGCAGAGCAGGTACTCGGTCTATGGGTGACCAGGGGCGAAATGGTGTCACCGAACCTTCACCGAACCGGGGAGTGAGCCCCATTATTGTCTCTTCTTGGCAAAAGCAATATTTGCAGAGAGGTTAATGTTCATGACAAGTTATCTCCAGAGAGGTTAAATTTCTTAGCTTTCCAGTGACAGGGTCAGGGGTCAAACCCGCCAAAAACAATGCTTGGTTTTAGTTTTGTAAATAGAATTTCCAACCATATCTGCACAGTGTGTGTGTGTGTGTGTGTGTGTGTGTGTGTGTGTGTGTGTGTGTGTAGGCATGTGCAGATAGCAACTAGGTTTTTTTTTTTTTTTTTTTGAGACAGGGTCAGGCTGGCCTTGAGCTCACTTTTGTAGCCCAGGTTGGTCTCAGACTCACACCGATCCTCCTGACTCAGCCTCCCAAGTGCTGGGATTACAGGTGTGTGCCACCATGCCCAGCTAGTAACTAAGTATTAATGCAACAAATACTGTAGATTTTTTGGAGGTGAAGCTTTGTAGTAGGCAAAGTTGGGTTCAAAACTCCTCTCTTCCACTTATCATCCATGTGACCTTTGGTAAGTTAGCTAACATCTCTGTACAGCGCTGTCCTCTTTTGTTAAGTGGAAGCAGTACTAGCACCCACGTCGTGGTGTTGTTGTGAGGATGATGGGAGACGAAGCAGTTGACGGAGTACTAGACGGATCCTCAGGCCTCAGTGACAGCTGCCGAAAAAGTGGGCGGCATCTCCTTCCTTTTATCTCTCACAGCAGTGTGATCACGCTGCCCTCATTTGGAAAATGACAGACTGGTGATGTGCCATGGAAGGCTCCTTCTTACTAGAGAAATATGAGTGTATAATACTGTAATTAAAGGAAAACTAGAGACCCCAGCTTACTTCCGCGGTGCCCCCTTCCTCACACAAACACCCCCCCCAGCACTTCTCAAACATTTTCATTCTCCGATGAAGGGAGATAATAATGGTGTGAAGGGGAAAGAAGAGAGAGAAGAGAAATTATAAGAGCTTCAGGGAGCGATGACACAGAAGAGGCACTGTGTGACAAGCAGCTAAACTGACCATTACAGGTATCGAACTCCCTGTGAGGTGCACCAGTAGGTGAGCTCACGGCCCTGTGAGACTCAGATCTGTGTACCAGCTTTCCCCAAACACCATCCCAATTAATGGGAACCGAATGAGGTGTGGAGTTTGGCTAAGCAGAAAGAACAGTAGAAAGGATGAGAAATATGAGTGTATAGTACTGTAATTAAAGGAAAACCACTGTGACCAAGAGCTCTAGTTCCATTCTTTTTATTTCTTTCTCCATTAAACAGCATAAAGCAAGAACTGTTACAAAAGGTAAATAGGAAAAGTGACATTTCTTTAAAAATCTTTTTGAAAAAAAGCCCAAGTTGGAATTTCTTTTGATGGGGAAGCAATAAAATGTTAGATAATTCTGAGGTTCTCACTGCAAGAAAATAATAATTATATTTTGCATTTTATTATAATAATAGGTTCCCAGCTAAATGCACAAATCTAATAAAACCATAATACCAAGCTACAATGGGCTTCATGAATTGGAAATTTGAATGTTTTTGGCATCTGCCATGCAGCTCCCCAATAATAAGATCTATAATTTCCTGATAAACCTGTGCACCACTCCTGTGAAGTTTGCACTATAAACAGAAGGGCCAGAGCCTTTTTTCAGCATTCATGTTAATTTTTCTACTGGCTTTGCTAAATTCATTCCTTCATGTCTAAACCTTTTTGCTATTTAAGAAGCATTGGATATACCGAGAGATTCTGTGACTTTTAAGAGATTTTGAACGTATAATTAGCTGGACCCCATCAGAACATAATGAGTCATCTGGAGATTGTTTAAGAGTACCTCTGAAGCACGGAGCATCCCTTGTACATGTGTGAGGAATGCAATGTGTTTGCCAGGGAGGCAGGAGGAGAGCATGTGTTTGTAAGTCTCGGGGTGCAGAGAGGAAAAGCTGCTGTTTTGGTTGGAGTGGCTGACCTAAAAATGTACGGCTGTTTCCATCAGTGTAAGGCACAGTGTAGCTAGTGATCAATATTCCTGTGGCCTGTCAGGGGAGGGCCTTTCTGCCTTCTTTCCTTCCCTTCCCTCTGCAGCTGTCCTTGGAGAGGCCTTTGCACCATGCCATTTCTGCCAAGGAGGCATCTGACCGTGGACTGAACCCATGGGAACTCTAAGCCAAATAAGCCTCTTCCTTTACATGGCAGCTGTTGAGTATTATTCCAGTGATGAAAAGGTGACCAATGCAAGGACTGAAGTTCATGAAGGCACCTTTAGCTACCCTTCGTGGCTACCCTTCATGTCGAGTGCCCAAGAGGATGCATGAAGAAGCCACCAGGACTTTCGTCTATCCTGAGCTATGTTTCATTCATCTCTCCCAGGGGTGCATATGGCACTTGATGGGTGGCCTGGAAGTCTGGGGCTCTTGGCAAAAGGCTTCCAGGCCTCCCAGCTTTAAAGCCACTGGATCATCACTATGCATACCTCATAACCCCCTTTTCCTCCCTCTCTTAGCTGATACGACACCCACAGTAAGAAGCTCTTCTTTTGGGTTCCAGTGGAAGGAACATTTAAATATTGACAGTCACTTACTCGCTAATAAGGGAACTTGAGAAATCCTCTCCATGCAGTCATAGAATGAGGGGAAATACCCACTGGAAGAACTTGCGGGGTCTCCATGCCCCTTACCCACATACTATGTTCTGTTCTCCTTTCTAGCTTGCAAAAGGCAGCTCCGCCGCACGGAGTCACCTGCTGGGATCACTGCCTTGTCAGCTGCAGATGAGCCTACCGTGCCTTTGCCCCCCAGTCTCATTTAATTAGATATAAACCTACCTCAAAGTCAATTCATTCTGTTCCTTAACGTTGACCGCAGCTCCTCTTTTGGCTACCTCCTTGCCTTTCCCTGTGATTGAAGCAGTGCGGGTTGATAATTCATTTTGTTCCGCCATTATTGATTTGGTGGCTCTGATCCAAAATTTGAAAATTTCTCTCCAGATTGCTCTTGCCCTTGGTTTTTAAAAGACATTGCATAAAATGAAGGGTGTAGGTCAGAAATAGAAACATCCGTGCCACTTTAGGGTATGAGGGTCCACTTTCAATTGTGAGAGAGGCTTATTGTTAATTACAGAGATTTCCAAGGGCATCACACACTTCTCAGGCGGTGACTGGCAAAAATCCTCCTTACAAACGCTTTCTAAACTGAGAATGGATTTGAAAGACCATTGTCTGCCCAGGCTCAGAAATTATTCCCTCATAAAGGACTTGTGTAAAGGTTTTCAAGATACCTTTATGTGAAAGATAAACTATATTAAGGGCCCAAGAGCTTCTGCTCACCACATTTTTACTGAAGGTTTCCTTTCTTGATTCTTATAAATGTCAGTTCCTTAAAGTCACCGCCTCCCTTGGTTTGAGGATTCTGAACCGCAGTGTGCATGCTTCTCTGACATCTTTTCTTTTTCTTCTGGGTACGTTGCTGAGTGGTTCATAGCCAGGAGAGTTTCCTCTGTTTCTTACTGAAATGAAATAATCAGCGACCTCTTATCTTGCCTTGAAATAATCTTCCTAAAAAGAATATTGCAGAAACTCAGGAGTTTGTGTCATGGGCCTCCTCTAGAGCCTAATGTTTCTCCATTAATTCTCTAGAATATCATGTTTTATTTTCATGATGCAAATAGTCAGAATGAGGGGCCGCCTTTAAAAGTAAAGCAAAGAAAAAATTATCTTTCTTAGTTTGACTTTTCCCAACTAATATGGCAAACGGAGCCAGTGACCTCTAGGGACTTCGATTGGCTTTTATGAAAGGACAGAAAATATTAAGAGAATGTGCTACTCACCACAGGTATCGTGCATGTGCATGGGGTGGTTTGTTGAATTAGCACATAACCGTGGTTATGTGTAAGCTTCCTTTCTCCACCCATTTTTTAAGAATGAAGCTAGCATCTGTGCATTGTTTTATATCTTTAGAAATCTGGTAGTAGGCATCTTGCACAGAAACTTATTTTCTACAGGAAGCTCATTTCTCCTCTCTCTTTCTCCCCATCTAATTTGATATCATTGGTCTCTATAAATAAAACAAGCCTATACTGCCAGTTTATCATTGGCTCAGAGATCAACTCAACCTTGACCTCACTCGGGTAATGAACTTAGCTTCTTGTGATTCAAGAATGAAGCTGTAACCAAAGACACATTTCTTTTGAAGCTAAAGAGAAAAGTCAAAGATGCAGCCACCACCTCAAGACCTTTAAACCATTTCCCTCCTGTCAGTCAGAAGTATTATAAACCAGTAGGCCAGAGGTGTTTAGAAGCCTCCCTGGCTGTGAACTACCAAAGAGTCCAGCCAAAACTGGGGAGAACTGTTGCTCTGCTTAGTATTCTGGCTTGATGCAGCAAGATCCGAATCTACTCATTGTGATTTCATTTCAATAGGGCCTCTAGATTTTTAATTACCACACGGGCTAATTATGCAGTCCAAGTTCGACAGCATACTGGATTTGCACAGCGGGTCTCTCCTCCTCGCTGGCATTATTGTATTGGTTTTCCCAACCCCGTCAGACTGAGATTTAAATCCTTACCCTGACATTCATTGTGTTCCACGTATCAGCTTTTCCTGCCTTTCTGAATTACGTGCCCAATAAAGTTCTCATTTCTGTCATAGGTCAGGACTTGGTCTTTTATAAATTCTTAGGCTGGGGCCATTTAAATTCTGTTTTTGATTTTATCCTGCCTCTTCAAATTATTTGCCTTGTAAGCGCTTTAACTTTGTGGCCTTTAGCCCTCACTTCTTACGCTATTAATTTTTTTTTGAACCTATGTGACCATTGAAGCAAATTTACAGAAAATCTCACTGACAATGAGGTAGCACCATTCTGGAGAGAGAAGAGAAATATTGAGAAGGCGTTGAAATTAGAGTTATTTGGTGTGTGTGTGTGTGTGTGTGTGTGTGTATGTGTGTGTGTGTGTTTCCCCTATTAGCCCACAAAGATGTTGCCAGCTCTGAGATCCTGATCCATGTAGGATGACCATCAACCACACATTTCTGCCAGCTACTTTTTAATGTTTGGTTGTCATTTCAATGGCAAGAATCTTCCTTTTCACTAAATCCAATTGAGAGAAGGAGCAAGGTAGTTAGAGCAGAGAGCACACTCTATTGTAGTCTGTTTCGTGTCTGAAAAGCTTATGACACATGGACAGGCCAACCTACATCACCCTTGGCCATAGGGTGATTTGTTAGAATACTTTCGTGTTTGGTATAAGCTGGAAGGAAAATTCTCAGATCTCATTTTATTTCCTTATGTCTCTAAGTGACCTTTTTTGGGTTTATGCTACAAATTCCGAAGACATATTAGAGATGTGATATTTATGGCTTCTCTTTAAGAAGAAAGGACCCTCATAACCACAGGGAAGAGCCTAGACCCTTTATTGCCTGGTCTGCATGGCCCCAGAGCTTTGACACAGAATTGAGCATCTCTTGAGGATATTCCCGAGGCTACTAGACATTCTAGGTCAACTTCTGTTGGCCTTAAAGTCTCCTCCCCAGCTCTTTATCACTTTTACCTGTATTTGACCCTTTTTCTTGAGACTTTGTTTTTTGCCACCCAAATAAATGTATATATCAAATATACTAGAAGGTGCTAATTAGCCCACATGTATCCCTTTTAGATAAAGTATTTACGTTTGAACAGATCCTTCTTAGTGCTCCAAGTCAAAAAGATAGAGCTCAAGATCAGCATTCTGTTTGATGCTAGGGGTCTATTTTCTTTAGGCCAGGCTGAGAACATGCTGCTTGGCATAGTATAGGACTGAGCCAATTCCCCTAAGACAGTAACAGCATGTCTTTGCAATTTAAAAAAAATCTATTTATGTATTATGTATATATATATTTCTGGGTGGGTAGCTTATTGATCCCTACAGCTGCTGAATTTTTATATGCCATTTATGATTGTTCCTATGATACAGTGAAATATTCAAGGCAAATTTGATCAGTGTTTCTTAAAAAGGTCAAGTATTTCTGTATAATGTTAGTCTGAAAACATTCCAAGATGTTCTCTGCCAGTCCGAAGGGAGCTGGACAGTGGTAGGTGACTAATAGAGTTCCAAACTGGAGGTGGGTGACATGGTGACAGAAGACTTTAAGCAAACTTGGCTCTACATCAACAGTTAAACTGATCTGAGGTTTCTTGAAGAAAGGGGCAATGTAATTCCATGAGGGTCACTTAGTTATGTAAAGAATGAGGTGTGCTTCTCTGGTCTTGGATTTTTTTCAGCGGCTCCCCCTTACATCCTGCTGCCCAGGAATTGAGCACTGGGAGGGACTATGGTAATGGTTGCTCTGCTGCAGCCTAATTCAGTCACGTCACATTCTGAACTGCCTGGTAATTTCACTGTCACACTGAAAGACAGACTCAGACATATTTCAAAACAGTGTTTCATGGTGACCTGAAAGGTTATGTATTTGAAGAGGGCCACAGGAAAGTAGACAGTGTATACCATTTTGTATGATTTTGAAAAGTTTTTCTCTTAAATTGAAGGGAAAACAGGAAAAAAAATATGACCAAATGTAGGGCTATTTTCTCTGCTAGAATAGTTGTTACTTTTTTTCCCCCTGGAAAAATAAATAGGTTACTATCTAGGTCTTTGTGTTTCTCTTCCTCAACTTTATTGTATGTCTTGTCAGTTTCACTTGGGCAGTATTATCTTTGAGGAGAAAAGGATTGGATTTTGAGTGGGCAAAAAGGGGGGAAGACAAGCACATGTCCCAAATACCCTAGTAATGTTGAGTGACATTCTCACTTTCTGGGTTACCTTATGGAAATATACTTTCCTTCCGAGTAGGAGTAGCCCTTATGATATTTGACTTCACTTGAAGCTGGACAGCTAATTTGGGGAATATTGTAATGTACCCCCATTCCAGAGAGTTTATAGCACAGTGAAGTCCAGAACTGTCAACTCTCTCTCTTGAGGTTTCTGGGATTCAGCCTTTGGAGGTAGGCCAGTCTGGGCTCTGACAATATTTTATACTGAGTACCCTTAGGAGAGAGACCGGGTCAGCCTGGAGGCTGCTTCCACACTTTGGGAATGCTGAAGCCCTGAGGCCCTGAGGCCCTGAATAGTCTGAGTCTTTCAGTGGTGTTTATAGGTAGACAACTAGACATATTATGCACAGGGAGATAAAGGAGCAAACCTGGTTTCATGAAATGAGCTAATGATGAAGCCCAGAGTTCCCTGATTGCAGATGTTTGTGGCAGACTCCATAGCTCCAGAGTAGCTGAGAGGCCGTGAGGTCCAGGAGACAGGCAAGACCTGAGTCACGAAGGCACCCATCTTTAAGCCCGTGCGTGGAAGTGCTATGGAACCCTTTTTCCTATCTCGTGGCTTGGATCATTCTGCTGTTCCCCTGTTCTTTCTGTACCTGATAAAAACTTTCAGATTAAGAAGTGATAATGACATCATTTTAGTCACACAATAAAATTTACCTTCTAAAACAGGATGTTATGATCCGTCTGGTTTCTGCCTCTGTGGAGAAGTACAGCTCCTCGATCGACAGCTCTTCCTTTTTATCATACTTTGAAATAATAGCACAGCCACCCGACTTGACAGTGTGTGCTTGATAGTTATCTCTGTCTGACCTAACCAGGTTTGTTTTATGAAAACAAGATGTGAGTCACCTGGGTGACATTCTTTTGCTTCTGGATACTTGCTGACTTCTGCCCGAGTCTCTGTCTCTTCTTGCACTGCTCAGCAGCCTTCCACTTTGCCCCCAACCTACTATTCTCTGGCCCTCTTCTGGACGTATTGATAGTTTAAGTTAGAGACCAAAGGCTGGGACACAGGCAGTTACTGGATAGGATGCTTCCAAGTGCCCCAGGTAGGATGAGGGAGAAGTAGGCTTAGCTCCTGGCCTTAGGTAATTGGACATGCGTGTTGTCCTCACTCTTCTTATCTTTCAAATAAAGCAGTTGGGTTGAGGAGATAGCTGGGCAGTCTAAGTGCCTGCCGGACAAGCGCAAGGACCCAGGTTTGATCCCTGGTACCACAAGCAGTGCTGGCCACTGAAGCTGGGCATCATGGCACGTGCCTATAATCCCAGCACTGGGAAGACTACGACAGGATCACTAAGAGTCTGAGTTGCATAGCAAGATCCTGTACCAAATAAATAAATAAATAAATAAATAAACAAACAAACAAACAAACAAATAAACTAGCTTTTTTAAAAAAAAAAATAAAGCAGTCATGTCAGATGAAACTAACTGTTCTTGAACTTGGTCTCAGACGCTTGTTCTACCCATACTCCCCTCAGGGGGAAAGTCTAAGGGTTCAAGAGAATCATTTCAGAAGTTGAGGGCTTTTCCTGTTTGGTATTCATTTCACAGACAGGTTAAGGATTTAAACATGATCCTTCTCACCCCCAAACATGTGTTATTCTAAACACCAGGGCTTGTTTATACACATGGAGTCATTGCAAGAATGACTAAGGATGATAAAATTGGAATGTGTTGCTAGGAGCAGCGCTGCAATCAATCGGATTGCAATGGTAATAACACCAATGCGTCTAGTTAAAGAGATGCAAATTGCACTTCATTTGAAAGCGAGTTGGAAGCACAATGAAGCGAGGTGAGAGGTGCGGTGAAGCTCTGAACTGCCCTAGGGTGGTGATGAGTTTTGATGCTGGCTCTGGGACTTTGGGATTCTGGTCTGCACTTTCAAAAATTGCTCAGGCTACTATGTTGTCCCTCACTAAGGAATTGGGATGCTGAAGGCCGGTGTGATCCAACAAATGGAAGGCTTTCCTAGCCTTCGTCAACTGCGGATCTTTAAACAAAGATCCGAGAGGATGTGCCAGTGGGGATCACTTGAGCTGAAAATTAAAATCACCTAGAGAATGTTTATAAAGGGGCTGAAGAGTCACCCATAATCAATTAAGTATGAACTTCTTGGAGTTGGGCGAGATCTCAACTGGTCCTCTCAGGTTACTACTCCACTTTGCACCCACTGGCTGTAGGATTGCCTCCTCAAGTGTAGGAATCAGGTAGGCTGCTTGGGAAAGATAGTTATTGACTCAGGATCCCATCTGTAAGAGCCTGGCTATCTGTACTCTAAACAAATATTGCGGGTGGCCTTGAGAACAACTGGAAACCAAAGATAAAACCACCAGCGAACAAGTAGATGAGCTTTAGTTGATAAAATCAACCTTTGTAAACAAGAACAATTTATAGCTTTAACTGATTAGTGTTAATTCTTATTAATTGAAATGGGTTGGGTAAGGTAGCATTAGACTAAGACAGGGCTCATCCTTATTCTTGGGGACTTCTGCAGGGTCCTACTCTTGTTCCCTACTGGAACTTTGAAGAATTTAAGAAATAGAAGAATTAAAATGGATATCTAACATTGACCGTGTGTCCAAATGCAGCGGATCTTGGGTTGGTCATGAGAAGTGAATGCTCATCAAGATAACCCAGGCTTGGGGCCAGCCAGATAGCTCTATGGACTAATGTGTCTGATTATGCAAAGCAGAAGGACCAGGGTTCTATCCCTGGCACCACAATCCATGCTAGCCCTGCCCCTAGGCCAACTGAGAGGACAACTGAGACTGGGCATGGTGGCACATGCCTATAATCCCAATGCTTCGGAGGCTGAAAACAGGATTATCACTGCAAGTCCAGTCTACATAGTAAGACCTTGTAGACCCTGTACTAAGCACATTAAAAAAAAAAAAAAAAAAAAAGAAGGATAACCCAGGATTGGCCAGATTGAGATATATGGTCAGTGATAAATGCTCCTTTTCTGCTGGGGATGGATGGAAAAACCAAGAATGCCGCCTTTTAAGTTTGGTTCGTGACCAAGATGAGTGAAATGAGATAAAGGATGATCAACTATTTTCCCAGATTTGGGCTGATGTCTCTCTTCACTCCCATTATACACAAACAGAGAAAGGCATCAGTTTCACAGGGAAAACATGTCCTCATGGAAACCAGAAGCAAGAAAAGTGTGTCTCTCAACCCAAGACTGTTAGACTGTTTTCTTTTGTTACAACTGCATACTACAGACTGGCTAATTCATAAGGCAGAGAAACAGTCTAAGTTTGTATGACTCATGAGTCTAGAGCCCGTGAATTCCAAATCCATGGCTCTAGCATCTGCTTGGCCTCTGGGGAGGGTCTTCCTACTGCCAACAGCACAACAGAGATCATCCTAGGGTGAATCAGAGCAAATATCTCAGCTGATGTCTTTTTTTTACAAAACCAGCAATGTCATCATGGAGACCCCAGTGTCCTGACTCATACAATTCTATTTACTTCCAAAAGGCCCTATCTCTGGCATTCGGTGACAGAGGCTTTGAAAGTTTACAGATTTGGTGAATAATATACAAATTGCCGATTAGAATTTCCAACCTAAGAATTTCTTACAAACCTAGCACCAGCCAATCCTATCCCCATCTGGACCCCCACAATTTATGTACCAAGTGCCCTTCTTTCTGGATGCTGCCCTCTGATTATTCATTAGTGTTCAGTTTTCTCTCCCAGGCGAGGAGGATCCTGGAGTCCTCACTGCAGCTGAGGTGTAGGGGTTTGGAGGCCTGAGCTGATGCTGGGAGTGAGGTGATGCTTGAGGCTCCTCTTTCACTTGAGAAAACAAATCTCAGTATTAAATTCACCCTGGTTTTGTAATAGCAACGTGATGTTGGAGTTGGCATTGCACATTGGCATCTTATTGGATGTTCCCAGCAACTTGGACTTCTTCTTGTTATTATGTATTCACTTTACAGAGGAGGCCACGGAGCTATAGAAAGGTTAAATCATTTGCTCAGTGTTACATTCTGAGAAGTGTTGAACTAATAATTCAATGCCATCTTCTCTGAATGCGAAGTATGTGGTTTCCCTCCGTGTTTCATGTTCTGCTACTCTGCAGAATAATGGAAAAGACAGGAGTTTTCTCTTTTGCTTAAGATCCCAAAAGATGTTCCTCTTGGAAAGGTGGGAGGGTGACTAAGTGCATGTGCCCCTGTACAGTTCTCTCAACTCCAGTCCTACACACATTGTTTTCTATGGATATCAATCATAGCATCACAGACCCGAAGCTGGAAGGGGCAGAACCAGACCACTGGGCAGAGCACCCTGTCTCCTGCAGGGCAGCCGCTCATCCTAATGAGCCTTCAGAGCTCACATGCCTGACCCACCATGGCACAGGAAGAGGTAATGGCACAGCCTTGAGGACCCCAGGGTGACTTCAGCTCCTTTACCTGCCATGTGGAAACTCAGAGGCAAAGAAACAAACCCAGGAAGGGAGACCTCAAGAAAGCCTCCCTGCGATTACTCCCAGGGAGCTAATTTGGCACTTTCAGTGAGCCTTTCCTCCTGAATCAGGAGGTTACAGCAAGTGGGCTGCTGGCTAGGGAGCCCCTGCTACGCATCCACCTCTCTCTTTTCAGGTCACCCTAATCCTCCTGATTAATGGTGAGCAGCCATCCCTCAGCTGCCTGTGTCAGGACTGTGGAGGAAGGACTTGGGGACAATTCCTACTCCCCAGCAAGCAGCTATACTTGATGCTGGCTGTGTGGGTACATGTGGGGTGCAATTCTGGGTGCTTCTGTCCTGCTCCCAGTTCCTAATTCCCTCTGATATGACTGCCTGAAGACAAACGGGTGACAGTTCAGCACACTGCTGAAGTTTACCATGCCAGGTAGGGGCAGTGCCAGCCATGCTCTTAGTTTACTTAGCAGGGTTGGTCAACATGGGTCCAAGAGGTAGAGGAGAGGGGCCCTTGGAACCAGCCCCGCATCTCGGTCCATATCTGCAGTTCCCTTTTCCTGGTCTCCTCTCTTTTATTTTATCATAATGTCATCTTGCTCTTTCCCTTTTCTGTCCCATTCTCAGTGGCAGTTTCTCACTTTTCTGTTGTTTGGTCTTTTGCTCTGATGTCCACTCAGAGCAAGCTCTGGCCTGCCAGAAGCTGCGTTGGCCTTGGACAGTTTCACAGACTTGAGACGTCGCCCCAGGAACCTCTAGCTCATCTCCATCCAACACATGCACTGCACAGCCATGCCGTCTCAGCTGCAGAAGGCCCGTTTTCCATTTGTTCAGAGCCAAAAGCTGGAGTTCCGCCTTGACCTCTCCATTTCACACACGTCGTGTCCAGTCCATTTGTAAATCGAAAGGGGAACGGTCCTTAAATCACCCCTTAAGTCTGACTCCTTTTAGTACTTTTCAGTGAGTACCCTGGTCCATGTCTCTCAGCTGGAGTATTAAAGTAGGCTTCTGTGGTTCTTTTCCTACGTGTTTTGCTCAGCACACCTGCAGATCTGACCTGTTCAACTCAGCCAGGTGGGTCCATCTGCTGTCCTGGACCCTTCCGTGAGTCTCCAGGTCATTTGAATGATAGCGTTGGACTTAAAAATGATCTCCAAGGCCCTATATTTTCCATATCCCCTCTAAGACCATCATTGTGACATCCACACTGGTCTCCTTGCTTGTAGCTGAAGTTCACGGCACACCGGTACCTCGGGGCCTTTGCACCTGCTGCTTCCTCTCCCTAGATAGCTGCATGTCTTTCTCTTATCCTTTCAAATCTTTGCTCCAATGCCACTTTTCAGAGGAATCCTCCTGGGGACCCCATTTAAAGTTGCAATCTGCTCTCCCATCTCCTGATCTCATCTTTGGTCTACTTTATTTCTCTGTTTAATAAGGTCACTTACCTCCCATTTACCTTTCTACCTTGCTGCTGTCCCCTGGAGAATATAAGTTCCTTGAAACTATCTTTGTTTTGTTTTGTGTGGTGCATTGTCCTGCTTGCCTTTTTTTTTTTTTTTTTTTTTTTTTTTTTAGACAGGGTCTCGCCATGCAGTTCAAACTGGCTTTGAACTCACTTTTGTAGCCCAGGCTGGTCTCGAACTCACACCAATCCTCCTGCCTCAGCCTCCCAAGTGCTGGGATTATATCCTGCTTGTCTTCTTGACAATTGGATCCCATTTATCAAATGTCCAGTAAATAGTTGTTGAATGAATAAATGAAAAAATTAGTGATTTAAGTAGGTAATTATTAAACAATAGCTCTACATGATGTTAGGAGTTGGTACAACTTTGCATTTTATTTAAAAAAAATCCTTTAACAAATAATTTTTGAGAACTTATACGACATGTCTGTGTCACGTTCCGGTGTACCCTCGCTCTCTCTTCTTGTGCACTAATTTCTCCTTCCCAGCTTTCCTGTTTTCCCACATCTGCATCAACCTGCACCCCTTTCTTGTTTTCAAGTGTGTTGCTTGTTCCTGCCACCACCGTGCCTTTACTCTTCTCCTCTTTCCATGGACCACGTTCTCTGGCTTACTGTGACAGTAGGTGCACAGTGTGGGCAGGTCCTATGGCTTGCTGGGAGTGATTTGGTTTGGATGCATGCTGCCTCCTACTGTGCTGCAGCTTTTGGGGTGCAAGGAGAGGGCCAGATGTCCTCAGGAATTCCTGCCACCTCTCAGATCCTCAAGACCTCACCCAGCCTTCCTGGAATATAAGAAGGTGGTGAGGATTTCTTAAGTTTCTGGTGCTCCAGGAAGCAGAGGTTTTTACCTGGCTTTTTCTTTGCATCCTATTTCTGATCTTTTCTGCCCAGTGTGCCCTGAAAATTGAGTTCCAGAGGAGGCAGATTTCTCTCTTAGAAAAAGAACAAAGGAGAGAAATATTAACATAAGCATACTATCATGGTGACATTAATACAGCTCTTAAGTAAAAGAAGGAAAATAATACTTGTGGAAAAACCTGCTTTCATATACTCTTCTTTTCTATTCCAGGCCCTGATCATACAAAATTCAATGTGGCTGCAATCTAAATTTCTATGTTCTTACTTAAGCTCCTTAGGAACTATTTTTAAGGATGGCATTTTACTGCCTTTTCTTGATTATAAGACTCCACTAATTTTTAATGAGTATCACTGGTTTTATAATTTAGATTTTCAAATAAATATCACTATATTGTATGTGTATGTGGAAAACAAGGTCTTCTTTAATTTGAGAAATGTTGAAAATTTACCTCCACCAATTATCTTAAAAGAAATAAAATATTCTCACAATCTATTTTTACTATTAAAAGCCTTTTGCAAAGTCTTTGGGCTATAGCTTTCATTTTTTGGATGGTTTTGATATAAATTTCTATGGGCACCAATATTTTTATTTATTTATTTTTTTCTTTTTGGTACTGGGAATTGAACTCAGGACCTTGTACTTGCCAGGGGGACCCTGTGCTACTGAACAATATCACGAGTCCTTCTATGGGTCTTTTTTGAATCACTATAATGTTTTTCAGAAGTATGATAATATTTTACATTGTTTGCCAAAGTGTATGCTTGAGAATTTATGCTTAATTGCAGCTCTGTCAGAGAAGGTATTGTAATTTTTTATTTAGTTTAGTTTTTTTTCCTGAATTTTACTTGTATATGGGTGGCTTCTGTTTGGATTATGTTGGCTGCTTGGAGGTGGTATATGTTATAGAAGACTTAGTGATGTGTACAAAATGTTAGTAAAAGGCACTACTCTTAGTATAAGATGCTATAAGGTGATCTTATGCAGGTGACAAAGACTGGAATGCCCAAGTTTTGGTCTTTGGCTGAGGTGGTGGGGAGAGATTCAATTAATAGAATTATTGAAAAAGAAAATCAATTTTTGTTTCTGAGAACAAATCTAATTAGACTTTTGCTATGTGTCAAAGACCTTTAAAAGAAGGCCCTACATCTAACCTTGAAATTCTGAAGAGCTTCTCTGAGGAATTTCACGCAGCCTTTTCCTGTCACAATGTGCAAGGGGGATTCAGCATGATCCTTTTGCATACAGAATAGGCAGAGTCATAAACATTGACATCTTGCATTTACCATTTTCCAAACGAAGTTAGAGTGACTGTATACACCCTGCTCCTTGATGCCACGCCATAGGAATTATCATGTTCACTCCCGTTGTTGGGAGAGCAAATTGAGCTGATGTATCTTGCAAGCTGAGAAGTTGTGATACCACAAGATGCCGTCTGGAGCTCATCCTGCTTTCTTCCTCACCTCCGGTCCTGCCTTTTCCTGGAACAATGCACTGCAGTGTGGACAGCAGGGTGATGGAGCACTTTGGGGGAGGACTTTGGATGCTATGTTAATGCGCTTCCCTCTCCACCTCTGGGATGGGAGGAGGAGATTTATTCTCTTGACAGCAGCAAGCACATTTTCCAGCCTCCTCTGCCTTTTGACTCAAGTCCAGAGCCAAACAACCCAGTGCTGTCTTCTGCCCTTGAAGATGGTCCCTGAGTTACAGGTTCTCCTGCACCCTCACTGCTCCCTTTCTGCCCCATCTTACCAATGGGTACCTCTCAGGGAAGCAGATGTAACTTGCTAAAATTAACACAAGTTCTCCAAATGCTGCAGTATCGAGATGTTTCTAAAACATTTTTGTTTCCCTACAGGAAAGAACAGTGAACTTTGATTGAAGAGAGCTCTTCTTGTTATCGGAACAAACCAAACCAGTTCAATTGGCTAATCTAATCTTTTTATTTTAAAGAGAAAGAAAAAAAAATCAAAATGGCACAGAGTTTCCAACCAATATGATAGGAAATTAACAATGGTTATTATATTGCATATTGTTTTCTTCAAAGTAGTCACTCAGATTACCAAATATAGGCATGGAAAACTGATCGAATGATATAAGTACTAACTGTTCCTGTCTATGGACTAATAGAAATTAGTGGTACCATTATCTTAGCTAGATTGTGTATATGTACATACTTTTTTTCATCTTTCTTTTTTCTCCTTTCCCCTGTCCCAATTGTTCTTTCCTTCTGAGCAGTTTCTTTCCTTTTCACAATATCTATTGCGTCTTTTGGATCTTTGGATCTTTACTCTTTCAATTTCTTGCACTATGATGTAGTATGATGTTTACACATGTGAATCTGATCTATTTCACTTATGAGTATGGTCTCTAGTTGCATCCACTGACCTATAAAAGTTTTGTGTTCATCATTCTTTATAGCTGAGTAGAGGTCCATTCTTTTTATACATTCTTCTGCTGATGGGCATTTGGGTTGCTTCCTAGATTTAGCTATTAGAATTTGTGGTGTTATAATCATGGGGTACATATGTAACTATAATTTAATGCTTTCATTTCTTCTGAGAAAACACCCAAAAGTGAACTGCTGAGGTCAAACGGAACCTCTAATGCTAGCTCTTTGAAGAATTGTCACAGATTTTCTCAGCGGTTGCACCAGTCTACACTCCCATAGCAATGGAAAAGTGTTCCTTTTTCCCCATAGCCCAGCCAACATTTGTTATTGGTTGATTTAATTGCACTTATTGCATTACTCCTCAAAAATATCAATTTTGCTATTATATCTATGCCTATGGGTCCTTTGCATCTGGTGGTGAAGAATTAGTAATATGTTTACTTATGTGAACTTTTATTTATGTTTTTTTTTGAACTTCATTTGCCCATCATCCAGAGCATAGATTTTAGTGTCATGGAACCCTGAGTAAAAAACCAGTTCCACTACTCTTCACTTTGTGGCCTTGGATAGTGGGTCTGATTTCCTCAAGTATGAAATGAAAATGATACCATCAAACCTCATAGGTTTGCCATAAAGAGTAAATAAAAATTAATGAGCTAATGCTTATCAAATGCATAACCAATATATGACACATAGTAAGTGTTCAATGAATTAGCTAATAATAATACATATGTAATAAAATGTTATAAAAATTTATAACATTTAGGCCATGCATAAATAAAAATTTAGGGACAGTCTAAACTCAGAGCTCTTTAGGGGGATGCGTTTCATCCTTCTGTATAATTTTTCGCTGAATCGATGGTGCCTAGCTTCATTCAGTGTTTAATGTTGTGAATTCCTTTCCTCTGAAATTTTTCTCCTAAAATAAAAAGTATTTATTTCATCTATGGAAATTTGAAGGAAGCCATGTCACATGTTCTGTAGTGGACAGTGTTAGATTTCTTTGTTTCTGTGCATCATCTTTGTGGAGGTACATAAGCTGTACTTTTTAGAACTGTGCAGAGAAATTCCACATCAAACGGAGATTTTTCCAAGGACAAAAATCTCAAACTTCATATCTAGAGTTGTTCAAGGAGAGAAATTTGGTGCATGTTGCCAGGAAATTCCCCCAGTGAGCTTGTCAGTGGGGGTGGGGTGGGGTGGGGAGACCATGGAAGTGTGTGCTACAGAATGCAGATGTCTTGAGCACTGGATCATCTCTGAAGGACGCCAGGTCCAGTACCAGGTCTGCTGTGCTTTGCAGGGAGCATCTGCTGTCCTGTCATCACTCCCACCGTCTGATTTGTCACTGGTCTCAGGTGCATACTTGCTTGGGGGCAGCAAGGATGAGACTTGGGAGTCCCGCCAGCAGCTCTCGGATGTTACTGGAAAGAGATAGGAATTCAGGGAATCACGGAGGCAACTCATTGTTTCTTTGTTAACTAAGCAAGACCTGCCTCTGGGGCTCTATCTTGATGGGAGCTCTCACAGGACAGAGGCAATGAGGTAGGCGCTGACAAAATGGAGCAAAGAATTCAAACAAAGCAAGATCTCAGTGGGGCGGGGCAGATGACATGGTTGGTTTTGTTCTGCAACTCCACCTGGGCATGTGGCAGTCCAGCCTGCAGTGTGGTTGTGACAGCTGCTCCCAGCCTTGGAGAGAGACTCGGCTCAGTGGCTGCCAGATGCCAAGGGTTCAGGGCATGCTGCTGGGCCAGGTGTGACCTCCTGGTGATGCGCTGGCATGTCTGTCTCCTTGGCTCCTTTTCCTAGGGTCATGGGGCCATGAAAGTGCTCCAAGAGTTTTGGCTCGGCAGCTGTTATCCTATGCACTCACCTTTTTCAGAAGCTCTACTTCTGAATCAGTTTGTTTGAAGTCTAAGGGGAAAGTAAATAATTCCTTTCACCTCACCCCAATTATGCACCATGACTTTAGGAGGCTGTGTGGTGCGCATTTTGGTCCTGACGATCCTACTGGAAGACAATTGACCTTACGCTAGGGCATGTGTGGCAAAGCAGAATCAAAGCTGTTCATGCATAAATTCCAAAGGGACATTGAGATGACCCTAGGCGAGAAGCAGAGCAATGACAGATTTCTGCGCCCAGGGAGAAGACTGCTGGGACTCTCTGATTGGAGGGAACTCTGAGCTGGTGCTGTTGGGTAATGGGGTGGTTACTTCAAGGGGTGCTGGATAACAGTGGATTCTCAAAAGCTGCCTTCTGAGGAGATAGGAGCTGTTCACTGAGTAGGATGGGGAAGCCTGAGGCGTAGCTGAGCTACTGGGGACATTACTGCCTCCTTCCTGCCTGAAGCCCTCAAGGCTCTCCCAACAAGTGTTTGCCTAACATATAAACACCTTGCTGAAGGATGACAAGCTCTCAGTCTGCTCAGGAATATCCATGTAGCTTGGCTCAGCCTCACCTCTTGAGAATTTTGGTTGCTAGGAGCCCCCTGCCTCTTTCGTTGATATCTGGCTTTTTAATTCACCTCAACTAGTTAAGCAAAGAAGAGCCTGGGAGTGTTTGTTTTGTTTTTGAAGCTTTGCTTCATGGGAGAAATAATTTAGCCAAAAAAAAAAAAATCTGAAGAGCAAAAATATTATCAGTGCAGCTTTTCAACTATGAAATACTTTGTTATCTCCTCTGGAAGAGCAGCCAATTTTCAATAAGTCAGTTCCATGATGCACCATCTTATAAATCCACTGCAAAATGGATGGGCCAGGATGGGAGGTTGTTCCTTAACAGTAGTGATTTCCGGTCACACTGGACCAGTAACATCTGCCCCAGAGACACTCAGTGAAAACACCTACCTCAAAGTTTCCACCCAGATTTGGAGAGAAGGAAAAAAAAGTGAAATCTCACCGTGCACAGGGCCTTGTATCATGCCTACCTCCCTAATCTTATTGCAAGTCTGCAGTCAGTGGCAACAAAGAAGACAGAGGTTTGCCTAAGGGAGCATGTTTTTGCAGATGGGAGATGCACTCAGAAAATATGGTGAGCGTTTAAACTTAAAACTGGATCGCAGGAAAAGATCCATGGCCAGTAACCACTCTCCAAGTGCTCTCCCTCACTTCAAACACGATTATCCCATTGTTCTCGCCACTTCAGAAGTGATTCTAGAAGTCCTCATCAAAGAAGGTTCTTTTGAGGTGGAATTAAAAAAAAAAAAAAAAAAAAAAAGAACATAGTGAAAGCTTTGGCCCGAAAGGAAAGGCAGGTGTGCAAGACTTTACAGTGCATCCTCATCCATCTCACTCACCAGGTCTAAGCCCATGTAGCTTTTGGCTTTTCCTCAGAGTCAAAGGGCCCATGAAAGGCAAACGTTTTGAATCAAATAAGAATACTGAGATAGCTGTGAAAATGCAACTGAAGACCCACATGTTTAAATGTTTGATCATATCTCATAAATCCTCAGGGACAATTGGTCTGTTTAGTACAGTAAGTACTCAATAAAATCCTTAGTTCAATGTGAATACTCACCACTCTGGTTTTCTTAGTTATTCCATCTGAATTTCTCAGAGGGTAGAAGAGCCATGAATTTTTCAGGATGTTATGTCAGTTTCTTTTTCTAGCTCCTTCCTGACAATCCTGTTTGTTTTAAAACATCATTTACTCCTTCTTTTTCTTCCATCATAAATGTAGCATTATTTTCTTTTCTTTTCCTCTCTCTCTCTCTCTCTCTCCCTCTCTCTCTCTCTCTCTCTCTCTTTTGGAGGTTATGAGCAGAATAAATTTATTGGGAGAAAGAAAGGTCCTGCCCAAGAGACAGACAGAAGGGGGTCCCAAGTGGGTTGTCCCCAGCAAGCTGTCTCTTCCAGGGACTTTTATAGAGGAAAATCATGCAATGACATGGGCCTAAGGTCATGGAGAACATGAGAACTCACTTAAGGGGGCATGAGGTGGGACAAAACTATGGTCAACCAATGAGATTTCAAGCACTACTGCTCAGGTAAAATTGATTAAATCCAGTATCAAATGGGAAAGTGAGTCACGTAGCAAGCATTCTTTTAAAATTTCATGCAAATTCTTTTCAGAAGACAGTCAAAACCCTATAGACACAAAATAAGCAATGGGTCATAGGCAGAGGCAGGTTTCCCTACCAGTGTCAGATTTCAAAAGCTCCTCTCTTTCTCTCTCTCTCTTTCTCTCTCTCTCTCTCTCTCTCTCTCTCTCTCTGAATTTAAGTAAATTTGTCTTTAAAAAATCATTTAATGAGGCCAACAAGCCATCACTGCTGTCAGTGGAGTTCATGTGGGGTTTCCTAAGCTGATCCCACAGGGGCCCACCCCTTGTCCTGGGTCGGGCTGCCATTCCCATCCCCTCTGTGTGGGACTCTCCGGCTATGTACAATACAAGCTGACATGAGGCTGGTAGAATCCCAGAAAGGCCATTTGCTTATGGCCTGAGCTTATCTTGGGGAGCCTCTGGAACCCCTTTCTCCGAGATGAGAGCAAGGCTGGGAGCCGGGAGAGCGTGGGTGGTGTTTTCTTGTGCCCAGATCTGCTGCTGGTGGAAGGAGGTGGCAATTCTCTAGTGGTGATGGAATTTATTGTTTTCTGCTATACTCTTGGGCTCATGCTATAAATCCTCAAAGCCCTATAACCTGGAGCCACTGTGTCAGTTACAAAGAGCAAGAGGCCCCAGGCAGGGTCTTGGATACATCCTGCATATCCCGACTCTCCAGCGTTACTTCTGTCACTTAGAAAGTTTACTTTGTTCTCTTTGTGGTTTGCTCTTCTCCTTTTCAGATCTTTACGTATTTCAAGGTGAGTTTTGTTGTGCTGGGAGAATTAAGGATCTGTGTTCCAGCATTGCATTGTCTCCCAGAGCACACCTACTTTATGGTCCGTGGCTGCAGACGTGGCTCTTTCAGTGTAGCCATCCTCACACACCACGAGCTGCAGAGAGTGTGAGGTAGGTGATTGGAGCCATGGACACCCTCTGGCCAAGACAACAGCTGCAGCACATGCTCAAGTCTGTCTCTACCAATGCCCAGCTGTCAGGGAGCCTGCAGCTGGCCTTCTTCCTCTTATCTGGTGATATTATCTATCTCCTCAGTTTGTAGGTTCTTCTGTTCCCTATTTTCAAAATCATCCCAAGACCTTTCTAGAAAACCCTTTCCTGTAATTCTTCTGCTTCAATTTTTTTTGTACACCCATCCCAATTTTAGAAAACCTCCTCACCCATTCCAGCTCTCCCCAATTCTTAGGAAAAGGATGCAAAATAATGCTGTTGTTTTGGGGGAAGCATGTCATTTGTTTTACCGGTCTGTAGTTGATTAATTTGCAAATGATATTCCCAATAAAGTGCTTAGAAGTAGATAATTACAACTATATTAACAGTTCCCGGTGAAGCAGATGGTATTCTGAGGAGCTGCCATGTAGCATTAGTGCTGACGCGCCACTGTAATGTACCATCTACCCCAGAAAGCCCCAGACAAGAAGAGCAAATCCTGCTGATCGCCCAGATTGGGAGGAAATTGTGCTTTTGCCTCACATTCCATTCTTCTCAGAATTTTTATGTGTGTTTCTCCACTGCCCTGGTGCTCAGTGAAGTGGTGCATTTTACATTGCGTCCCAGAACTCCAACTCTGTAATTCTGAATTAGCCTTGTATTATGCCTGCATGAAGCAAGTTTTTAAACTGTTCATCAGTGTTCCACCTACCATGCCAGATATTTTTAAGCATAGATTATCTCTGTACAAACATATAATTTCAATTTTCTAAATTACCTGAGCCAACATGCCACATTAGATAATCAGTTAAGAATTTTTGACGGCAAAGCGGTCTCTTCTGCTATCTGTCTCTTTGAGTGTCACATACACACAAGCAAACACACAAGCACACCCACACTCACACATGTACATAGGTATACCTGTACATATGTATGCATAGATGAGTGTGTACACACTGTTGTCTAGTTAGCTTTCATATTTTATTTAATTTACTTTGGAGAAAGCAATCAGCTTTGAGCTTCTGGCTGGGGAGAGGCAAGCACATATCACAATATATATTTATATTAATGTATTTGGTACAGGGCCTTACTACACGGCTTGGACTTATAGTGATCCTCCTGTTTTCAACCTCTCCACTATCCAGTGCTGGGGTTATAGGCATGTACCACCAAGCTTGGTCTCAGTAGCTGTCTCAGCACACCCCTTGGGGTGGCACTATGGGGGCAAGTGGTGCTGGGGATCAAACCCTTGTCCCTGTGTTTGCTTAAGCAGGTGCTTAGTCCACTGAGCTATCTCACCAGCCGTGTCATGATATTTGTGTCTGTATGTCTGTCTGCACATGGCAGCAGTCCTATAAGCTGTAGTTGCATGAGTGTTAATATGGAACAGGCATGACCTAAGAGTTGGAGTGAAACACTCACTGGTGTTCTGGTCAGCTGAGTTGGGCCAGGGAGCAGAGACTATGGATCTCCAAGGGCAGGCTGAGCATTTGAAAGAAAGCTTCTTTGGTGACCACTGCTGGATTTTTGCTCTAGGCTAGCATGGGAGGACGCCACCAGCAAGGGCTAGCCTTGTCTTGCTGGGGATGGTGTTATCCCTGAATCGCTGTTGGCCAGAGAAAGCAATACGTGGACCATGGCAGTAGACCTGAGAATGGGCTCAGACTTGCCCAAGTACATAATTTTTCCTGCTAGAAGGACAGAAAGGATGGTTGTCATTGTTTTCTCAGTTTTCCTTGTGTAAAATGGGGTAAGGGAACATGCGCAGGCTGCTGAGGGCTTTGCACTTATTTAAAGCTGCCTCAGCGCATATGCTTACTGGTGTCTCCAGAAGTAGGCCTTGTGATTCTTGCTGGGGGCTTGCATATTAGGCAGCTTCATCTGATACACAGATTGCTCCAGAATTCCCCAGAAGTTGCCCAATTACCACAATAAGCCTTTTCACTGTTAATATACATTAAGTGCTTTTAGTTTTAGCTGCTAGCTGTTGAGAGCGTGTCAACCATCAGGCATGGTGAGACGTATATTGGATAGAACACCTCCCTTTAATTTTCACACTTTCTATAAAATAGACAGTATCTACATTTTACAAGTGAAGACAAAGAGACTCAGAGAGATTAAGTTACTTGTTCAATGTCACCCAGCTAATAAATGTCAAAATTGAGATTAAAACCTTAATCTGCCTATCACCACAGCCCTAGTTCTTAATTGGGAGATTATTGAGCATTCAATTATGTTACGAAGGTAATTCAATGAACGTTTGATTTCAGCAGCTGCAATGTTTTTAATAGGACTTTGCAGCTAGCAAGAACATGCTAGGCGAGCTGCACATCCGCCACTTCGCACCAGATGTACTCAAGGGTCAAGGAAGTTGAGCATGGGATAGGCACGCGAGATGTTTAAGTAGAGTTCTCTTGAGAGGTGTTCTAACTCCTGTGAAGAGGGTTTGACAGCATCCTATGGGCCGAGGGGACACCAGTGTTCAGAGTGTTCAGGGGTGAGCCATATGGTCAGGCTTGAGGCTTAGGAAAGGGGTGGTCAGAGGCTGTATCAGAAAAGTAAGACGGGGGCCTGACAGTCTTGTTCAGCGGGCTTTGAAACCATCCACGTGAATGACATGAGACATTGGCCAGCATCAGCGATGAAACAGTAGGAAACTACATCCAGCCTTAGAGCAGCCCAGTGCGTGAATAAAGAGAGCTCTTCGTAGGATTCTATAACCATGTAGATGTCATTGTCTTAAGCATTTACCAACTGCTACCCAGGACAAAACGGACTCAGGGGGCAGGGGCCTCTTGCGCCTTCTGAATCCTGGTAGCTCGTTCATGCTGTACTCAGGAAAGCAACATTCAGCCTTCTTTCTATTTGGGTAAGAATTCCTTTCTTTATCAGAGTCTCTGGTGAAAGCGAGAGGGGGAAAGATATGAGTTCAGGATCTTTTCTGTTACACACAAAGATGTGTTTTGGCCAGGCAGCAAATCCCTCCGCGCCAGGATTCTGGTCATTCAGAACTATTCCTTCCTCTTCAGAGACTAAGTACTGAGCCATGCACAAGCTAGGGAGGCCCAGGGGCTACCAAGATGAAACGCATTCCCACTCCTGCTGTGGGACCTAACAGCATCTCAAGCTGAGACAAGCAGGTAAATAAGCGATTGCAATTCCCAGGATCAAGGGGATAATATTCATTACCACTTTAAAAAATCTAGAGTGCTTAGAAATGGTGAGCTATTACTGTCATTAACTCTATTAAGGAGGACGAGGGGAGAAAGGCAGAAAATGCCAGACAAATCTAGGCTGGGAGTGGAGCTTCTGCAATCCCCCCTCCCCACCCCCTGAGGCTCCCACTGGGCAAGATTCCAAGAGTGCAGGCCCTTTCCGATGAAGGCACCATGGCTCCCGCTTGCTTTTGACCTTTCTGGAGAGTGCTTGCCTGAGCACACTTCATTTTCAAAAGTTTCAAACTACACACTTGGAATTGTCGATGATCAAGCATGAATCCCAGGCTGCGAGCCGGAGTGGATGGAGGATTGTGCTGAGCTGGGAGCGTACAAGGGCCCACGTGCCCTGCACCTGACGTCAGCCCGGTCCAGCAGGCACCGCAGCGTCTGTGCTTCTGCGTGGCCAGTCTGTGATGCAATGTGTTTGCACAGCCTGTGAATCAATTCCCTCTAGGAAGAGAAACCACACACCGTGCTGATGAACTGGAGAGACCACTGCTGAAATTCCTGATCTTGCAATATTTAAGCACTTTCTCAGCTGAGGAAGTAAAACGGTGTAAGCAGAAAATATAAAAAGCTACATGTATTTACTGGGATCAAACCCTTTCCTTTTTGAATGTTGACCTTTGAGTTTCCAAATTGAGCAAAAGAGTAATTATCAGGAATACCTTGATGAATGGTTGAATGATTGCTATTTGAGAAAATGACTTTATATTTATAAATCCTTGTATTTTTGGTAGCATTTTCATATCTGTGTTCTAATTTAATCCTTCCTGCCAATGCTGTAAAGTAGGTGGAACATTCATAATTAGATTATGGATCATGATGCTTTAGAAAGAAAAAGTCTTGCCTTGGCCCTGAAATCCAGCACAAAGGGCAGGGAGGAGAAAGAGTGAGGGAAAAGAATATTTTTGAACAATTACTATGTGTTAGTTACTCAATTGTTAGACAGCCTGTGGAGTGGTGTTCTTTTCCCATTTTATAAGGAGTTAAATCAAGGTCATGTTGGAGAGAGCCAGGGAGATAGCTGAGTAGAATAAATGCCTTCCTGACAAGTGCAAGGTCCTGAGTTCAATCCCCAGTACTGGAAAAAAAAGTCATAGTAGCTGGAATTGAGGTTGGAGATTTGGACTTCGATTTCCTTGATTTTTAAATCTATAGTCAGTATTCAGATATGGTATAAAAGTAATTCAATGAATGCTTGATTTTTGTGTCTTGAACATTTTTATAGAGCTGTAGGTACGGGAGGTATGTGGTAGATAGACAATGTACATCCTTGACTTTCAGTGGCTCATAATTAGGATCAAAGAGGCTGAGCATAGGACATGGGGATGCTGAAGCTCAGTTGATGTAGGTCCTGATCATCCCATGTAGGAGTCTGGACTGGATGCTCAGGATGGGAGTTGTGTTTCAGATGAGAATTGAGAAAAGGACTAGACAAGGGTGCTTTTCCTCGAGTCTAATTTTTTCCACCATTCTCTGAGCACGTGCTGCCATCTGTAAGGGCCTCCGGGCTCTGCTAAGTGGGCATTTATTTACATGTAAAGTGATCGTGTACTATGCTATGGTAGTACTGCGCTATGGGCATTATGAAATACACACGGAAAATAAAAGCATGAAGCTCCCTAATTATGAATTTGACACCCTGCTTTATTCAGCACCCCATTTTGAAGATTGAAATCTAGGCTATGCTCCTTTCTTAGGAAGTTAGAGCCACAGAGTTCATAACCTTGACTGTTTTTGTTTTGAAATATTCACCAGCTGCATAGGCATTTATGCAGCATGGCATTTCTCAGCAGTAGCACCCATGATATTTTGAAGGAATTATTCTTTGTTGTGAGGTGATGTGCTGTGCATATTGGGATGCTTACAGCATCTCTGGTCCCTGTCTATGAGATGCTGGCAGTGCCCCCCCACCCCAAAGTAACTGTGACATTGAAAATGGCTTCCGATGTTGCTAAGTGTCCCCTGCGAGGGGCTAGAGAGAAGAATTGCCCCATTTGGAAACCACTGCTTTGGAGTCATCAGTAACAGCTCTGTCCGCCTTGTCATGGCCTAAGAAGAGGCAGCACATGTTCTGAAGATGCTTTAGGAATCTATGGCACAGTCCGGAGCCATCCTGAGGACCTGTGGACCTGGCCACAGCTGGGTTAGGCCAGCTGCTGCAGTGGACCAGCCAGGACAAAGAGCTTGTGATGATATCAGGCTCTGGATGGCCTCTGTCCCTAAACATGTCACATCTAATTTTAGTACCTTGGGCTTCACTGCCAGTGGATGTTGACAAGGCCCAATGTGGAAGACCATGTGGTCCAGTGTGGGTACCCAGGGGTGGGGCTGAGAGCTTGCCCTCTAGAATGTGTTAGACCTGTGTTCCAATCTTCAGTGTACTCTATTGACTGTGTCCTTGAACAATCTTCTTGACCTCTCTAGGCCACTCCTTTCTTATTTTGCACAGCAGTGACAAGACACATCCAGAAGAAAATACTTCTATCATGGAATTATATCTTCCTCCATGACTCCTACGAGCTCTTATAAAACACTAACAGCTATTATTTTACTATGATAATGATTATATGAAAGAAAACCTTCCCTGGCACATGCAAAGCACCAGTGAGTCATGCACATTATTATAATACATAATCTAAGTATGTATGTTTCTGAGTTTGGAGGTTTCAGTCATAAATTCCAAGAAACAGGGACCAGGCATAGCTTATCTACTATTGGATCCTCAGTAGGCCCAGTTCAGCATGATAGTAGAGTAGATCATTGTGTTCTGGCGGCCAGGTGTCTCCTAAGGTCCATGGCAGGAGGTTGTCACCATGGTGGCACTGTCAGAAGTGCTGGAACCTTAGAAAGATGTGCTATGGTAGCCCTGAGAACATTCCCTTGAAAGAACACGGGACTCCAACCTGTCCTCTTCTTTGTCCTTGGCTTGCTGGCTGGTAACATCAGCAGGTTGCTCTGCCATGTGCCTCTACTTCAACCTACTTCTTTACCTAGAGGCCCAGAGCAATGGGCTGCCTACCTTTGGCCTGGGCTCCTCAGAACTGTGAGCCAGGAAAGAGTTTTCCTCTTACCTTAATTGCTTCAAGCATTTCGTGGTAGCAATAGGAAGTTGGCAAATGCATACATAGTCAGTAATTGCTTGTTGTAGATTTGAATATGTGTGTTTCTCCCTGTGAGCCATCCAAAGGGCATGGCCATGATTGCTTCTGGTCTACTTCGATGTCACAGGTAGTAATCTTGGATAGGCAATGCTTGCAGAAGTCTCCAGGTCTACCTCTCTCTGGGCAGCTCAACTTTCACCTGCAGAAAGAGAGGAGAGGCAGCTTAAATTTATCTTCTTATGGCTTGATGCTCAAGGAGAGGGATTTCTTCATAATCTTAACTCATCAATGGAAACACAGAAATGAGATTGTCAAGAATGTCTACTTTTTCCCTTGGATTTAACCACAGTGTTTGCTGTCATGGTGTTTGCCTGGGAATTCCATTTGCACATGCAACTTTGCTTATCTGGTTTCAGGTTTTTGATTTATTATTTTCTCCTCTGGCTAGTTTTAGGAAAATTAGAACTCTTTTGTGGCTTTACAGAAAACAAAACTTATGAGGCTGAGGAAATATTTTTTATTGGAAATATATAAAAATCATCTATAAATCACAGCACAACAATGCTTGATAAATTTAAGAGAAAATTGATTGCAGCAGCAATAGCTGTGTTAAACTAATGCCTGGTGGCATCATTACTCAAACAAATACAGGAGGAGCAAATCCGTTTTAATTTCTGTCGTGTTTAAAACTGAGTAAGTTTCTCTTCAGCAAATGGCTGTTGATGATTAGCATCTTTACATTAGAAAAGGGGAAAATTTCCCACCACTTTCAGCCTTGATGTTGTGTGTTCTTTGAATTTTCAGCACCTCAAACCTATAATTTTCAGCATATGTTTTATACAGGTGGAATTAGCAATTTGGCTTGTTTGTGTGTTTGTATGAGCATTGGAAATATATTAGAGAGTAGAGTACATAAGTATTCCTGTGGCTTTTTTCGTTTAACCTAACAGGGACATGCAATTGGAATGTTCCTTTTGTTTGAAAGGCATGTGTTCACAAAAAACATGTTACCTCTCAACTTCATTGAATAACCTCTCTTTAGGTATTAATGGAATGAGTGAATAGGAGTTCCATTTTGCCTCGTCTGGTATCACTCAGAGACTGATTTTATGTTAAATTATATGTAATTGCCTAGCTACATCAAAATATTTAAAAAATTTGAGAGTAAGACAAGTTTCATTATTTCCACTGTGCCTACAAAAGGACGCTGTGACTCAAAGGACGTAAATAAGTGAGAGACCCAGGCTTCTGAGTGGTTTTTATTTTTGTTCCAATTGTTGAAATATGTGAAGAGAGTAGAGAAATAAAAAAAAATTGAAAGGAAGCAATTGAAAAAGTTTTGTCATCTAATGTACCACTGTTTGCATTTTTAATATGGTCTTAGTCTTTCTCTATGGACGAGATTGAATAAAGGAGATGAGATAATGCTGGCTATGCGTTTTGCCTACTGCTTTGTTCTCTCATGCATTTTTTCATATTTTTGTGGTGTTCCAAGTTTGCAGCATGGTGGTCTATGCATCTAGAAGGACATCACCACTGACTGAACTCTTCCCACTAGTGTTAGAAACACAGGTTATTTCTGTTATCTTTGTTACGCACAGTTGCAAATTTGTTAATTTAGGTGGTGATGCTCTGGCCCAGGCTCTTATTCAAGGTCTTCTACTTCCATGGTTTGCTGAATCTTGCTTCTTGTCTTCTTCCCTGAGCAAGATTGCTTGGCCTACTTGACCCTCTGTCTTTTCTTTTATTAAAGTCTCCACCTCTTTAGCAAGGGCTGGTCTCAGGTAGAAAGCTGTTAGACACCAATCCACCTTCAGCTCTTGATTCTGGCATGGAGAGGAGATAGCATTGCCCTTTGTTCGGAGAATGGTGACACAGGTGTCTCCATCTAGGGTAGGAATCTTGACTAGCTATTGCCTGTCCTTGTAGAACTGAGCTGAAATAATTCAGAATGTACTTCCCTAAACTGACTTTTAGTCATCAATTGTCAGAAGATTCTTATGCTTTGGTGTATATTGATCTTATTAAATATGGGTTATCATTATATAGAAAACATATGGCTTATTCACCATGGTCATCAATTTTCCAGCAGAACGCTGCAATAGGCACTCATCACGGTGTTCTGGTGATGAAAAGCCATGGCTGTTCTCATTGAGGCTGCAAAGATAGGGTCAGCAGATCAGGGCTGGTAAAGGGGACAGGGTGCTGCTGTGAACTGTCACCAAACTGCAAGGACAAGATCAGGAGCTGGAAGCCCAAGAAGGGAAGATAGGGGACACCTCTTAAACATCTGATTCATGAAGTTGCACCTTCTCCTTAGATCACACTGTAATATTCGTGAGGGATGCAGTCTGTATGTTGTGTTATAAGTATATATAGGAAATAAGTGAAAAATATGAAGGTTTAAATTAAAAATATTTATTCTAGTTTTTTTTTAAAATTTTATTTTGTGCAGGGTCTCACTACACAGTTCAGACTCATAGTGCTCCTCTTGTTTTCAAGCCTCCCAACACTGGGATTGCAGGTGTGTGCCACCACACCAGGACTCAGTGGCCAGCTCAGCACACTCAGGGGTGGGGCTGGCATGGCATGTAGTACTAGGGATCTAACCCCAACCCTGCACTTGTCTAAGAAGGCATTTAGTCAGCTGAGCTATCTCACCAGCCCCCTAAAAATATTATAGTAAGAGACACATCATCACTAATCTTGCCCCAAATAAATGACACCCTTGTCCCACAGTCTTGCCACTTTCAGAAGCGTACCAGATGCCCCCTTCCTTAGGGCTTTCAACTGTGCTGTCGGGGAGGCCTTGTGTTCTGAACTGATAAAAAACATTTAGCTTTCGTGATCATTTTGACTTTTGGGAAGAGCCTCAACTCGCAGTGATCCAGCACAGGTAAGTAAGGAGGATGAGACCGCACCACAGGGCCTGTGCAGCCCTGCCTTTCAGCTGGGGGCCATTTGGCAGCAGCATCCACGGTGATTTTTTTTTCAATACATTTTTTAAAGACAACCTGAAAGGACTTCCCAAACTGCTTCAGAACGGCAAGCACTTGGAGTCTATTTTGAATATTAATGAACATATATAATCATTTTACTGTAATGACTTTTTAAATTTAGACACAAGATTATTTTATTTTTAAAGACTATAAAATAGTGATAGAAAATAACAGCATTAGAAACAATATGGGATTTCACTAAACAAAGAAATAGGAATTCAACAATGGTTGCTGTATTACACGATGCTATCTTCAAATTAGTTGTTCAGATTACCAGATATAAATGTGTAAGGTTCATTTAAAGAAAAACAAAACAGAACAAAATAATGATAAAGAAGTTATAAGAAATTCAAGAAGAGGGGCTGGTGAGATGGTTCAGCAATCTAAAGTGCTTGCTTAGGAAAGCTTAGGCAACCGCAGGGACCGTGGTTTGATCCCTGACACCATATGTTATGCCAGGCCCACTCCCAGGGCAGGCTGAGCTGGTAATAATAATAATAATAATAATAATAATAATAATAATAATAATAATAATAGATTCAAGAGGAAGAAAAACATCAGAGTAAAAAAATGAGCATTAGCTGTCCCTTTGAAAAGACCAGCAGAAATCAACAATACAATTATGCAAACTATTCTGCATATATACCTAACTATACCTAGATACACTATTTTTTGACCGCTTCTTGTCTCTATATGCAGAAGTCTCTCCTCTTGGATGGGACCTTGAGGACTTTGGGCAGCGCTTTCTCTGGTTATGTCCCTTACCTTCTCTTGACTCTTGGTCACACTAGTAGTCATTTCAGCTCGTCTGACCTAAAAGGATGTTCTCAGTCACATAAAAATTACATTTGAGGGCAGGTGAGATAGCTCAGTGGACGGAGCTCCCTCTTAGGCAAGTGCAGGGACTGGGGTTCAATCTCTGGCACCACATGCAGTGCCGGCCCCACCCCTGGACAGGCTGAGCCGGCCACTAAGACTGGGTGTGGTGGTGCACACCTGTAATCCCAGCACTGGAGAGGCTAAAAATAGGAAGATCACTACAAGTCTGAGTTGTGTAGTGAGATCTCATACCAAATACATTAAAAAATATTTTAAAAAATACTTTCAATACAAACAAACAAAAAACCAAAAACACAACAACAACTACATTTGAGCTCTTGCTATGCCTTCAGCTATTACAAAGATGAATAAAGTAATTGAATATGGAATAGGAAGAACAGGTGATGTCTGAAAGATGCCTTTCGATCCATATTGTGGGTATATAGGCAGTCTATTACCTTATCAAAAAGTAGAAAACAAATGAACAAGTTTCAGATGCACAATTCTTTGCTGCAGTCATGCCCAGTGCTTGACTTATGAGGATCCTATGTGTCCATCTGTCAGGTCTCGTGTCTCTACAGACAAGGTCAAGAAAACGAGCCCTTGGACCATGACTGTCATCAGGAGCAATAGTGCAGCTGCCCAGGAAACACAGCAGAATCTCAAAGCGGTGGTGATACTCTTGGCACTGATCTGGCATTTGGAGCTCTCCTGCCAGCTCTTACTCTCCGCTTCCATCTTCTAGTTGCTTCAGGGTCTGTAGCTATGGGCAGAGATAATTTCCAGAAAATCATTCTTCGAAGACCTTCTTTCTCTTCTTTGTTTCACTGAGTGTCTCATTTATTCAACAAACACTCATTAAACAGCTACCAATTTCTGGGTTGGAGATACGGTGACAACTAATACAGACAAAGTTCTTGCCCTCAAAGAGCTTCTAGACCAGTGGAGCAGCTGATTGCCACTGATTAAAGATCCAAATTACAATGCCCCACATATGCAAATGTTTCAGCTGCAATCAAAGTTGCTGTTACTGCTCCTGCTGTCTTAGCAGAAAAGTCCCTTTCAGCTCCTTGTAAGTCCTTTAACTCTTTGCTGGCTCAGTGCGAAATTTATTAACATCATGCTGTGTTCATAGTAGGCCCTCATTAAATACTTGATGGTTAGTTGGCTGATTCGGCAAGTTTCCTAAGAGATATCTGAGTTTTCCTTTAAAATTTAGTTTTCTACATCTTTGACTTTTATCTCGTTTTCAAGCAGGGACTCCACAGGAGTTGCCTCAATGGTGGCTTCAGTTCTGTAACTATTATAAGCAGATCCCTTAAACATTTATTTCCAGAGGTTATGCTCTACTCTGGCAGCTTAATTTCATAGTAACATCGAGTTCATTTTCAAATGGACACTTCAAAGCCGCCATAGGCAGAGAGTCACATCGGCTGCTCTCAAGTAATCCAGAGTTTAAACCACTCCAAGTGACTTTCCGGCACATTCCTCTCCTTCAAAGAGCTCAGAGCGTGGGGCAGGTTTTATCTCCTTGGTGTCTGCCTCGTGCATCAGGCATTAGTGACTGGTCTTCATTAGGGCCTCACCTTCTAGGCATTCACAGGCAAAAGGATGGGCTTCCATGTTCAAAGATATTTCAAGCCTTTTTTATTTTAAAGTCAAACTCAGAACTGCTTCTGCATTCTTTTTCATTGTCTCTTTCATTCTCTTATATACCTTTCCCTTTAGTTTTTTCTTCCTTGTGGAATTTTCTAAAATCTCAGCCACTTGGGAAGTTGAGGCAGGAGGACAATAAGTTTGAGTCTAGCCTAGGCAACTTAGTGAGATTCTGCTTGAAAAAAAAACAAACAAAAAACAAAAAACAAAAAAAAAAAAACAAAAACAAACAGCTAGGGCTAATGCTTATAACTCAGGGGTAGAACACTTGCCTAGCATGTACAAGCCCCTGAGTTCAGGCTCTAACATGGCACATAAAAAATATAACCCAAACTTAAAAACTCTAAATCTCAAGTTCTTAGTCAAACAACTTTGTCTGGTCTGTTTCCACCTCTGGGTGATCTAATACTTCCTGTAAAAAGTCTTTGCGTTTCCCAACTCCTCTCACCATCTCTGTGGACTCCAGGTTGCATCTTGAAAACCACATCCTGTTAAGGTGATAGTGGTTCCGTTTGCAGAGATGCCCCTCTGATTGTGGATCCATAGAGTCTCTGGTGAGTCCCATTCAGAGGTCCCCAGGCTTCTGAAGGCAGAGTTTGTCATGACCAGCGGGCAGACAGCCCCTCCACCTCCTCTCTGCTGATTCAATGACTTGCCCTCTCCAAAGGTCTGTGCACTGTGGACACTTTAAAAGTTGTTTGTCTGCAGAAGGGCTTGAGAGGGAGATTGAATTCTGGCTGTCGGTGAATCTCTGGTGAAACAGGAGTAGGCAGATCAGAAGAGTTCACATTGCCCAGTAATGACCTTGTGTGGACCCACTTGAGAGTCACTGAGGCTGGAGGAGCTTAGCTTGGTGATGAATAGACCCACTCTGCCTGAGGAAAAGAAGTAGTGTCACCTCCTACTCCCAAGAATAAGCAAGAAGACGGGTGACTCATATGGACAGTTTTCCAGATCTTTGGCCTAATTCTTATACATACTTGAGTTGTTGGGATCATTTTTTGTTAGGCTGCCAGCGTACCCCCAGTATGCTGCAGTCTCCAGAGGTTTAGAGACAACAGGAGTGCCCAGCTCCCACCTGTCTATTGAGTGCCTTCATGTGCCCATCTCTGTGTCAGGTTAGGTGGAATCACAACAGCAGAAGAGTCTATGACATCGTCACTCCCCACCAAGAGCTGCTAGAATCGTATTCGAGCCCAAGGAAGGGATATACGATGTAGCTGGAAAATAGTGCCCAGCTGCACAGACTTGAGCTTCACATGAAAATGAATTTCCAACATTATTTAAAATTGGAATGAAATTAGAAACACTCTTGCTGTCCATCAGAACAGGAATGCTCAAAAATGATGATATAACCAAACTGTAGGCTACTCTGCACCTGTTTTTAAAAAAGGTTATAAATAGAACCGTAGGCAATGACACTGAAAGAGTGCCAAAACTATTTAAGTGGGGAAAACAGGGAACCTTACTTTTATGATGAGCCATTTATATTAAAAATAATTAGATATGTCCATGGATGTAGATAAATGCATGGAAATGAAATTTCTGTAATTTTTATATGTGTGCATTTTCTGCTTCATGAACAAAATGTATTGCCATATTACTTAGATAATACAAAAAAGAATAAGGAAGTGAATTCTATATGATCTGAAGAGAGGGATAACAGAGCGAAGGGATAGAGGCGTATTTTCCTTACTCACTCTGTGGATGATAAGACCCTGCCTTAGTTGAGAAAAGTCTAGGACCTTGGCTTGGGGCAGTGTCCCCCATATCTGGGCTGGGAGAAGCTGAACGAATCAATTGGGCTTTCAAAATGGCTGACTGTGCTTGCAATTCACACCTGGGTGGAACGATTCGACATTTGTCTTCATTTTTTCCTTCTATCCCAAATTTTGCATTAATGGGGGTGAGGTAGGTGCTGTTGACTTTTGGCTTCTTGTCCTCAGAAAAGTTATAATTAAGGTCACTTTCTGTAGTTATCTTTTAGACCTTGACAACTGCTGAGATATGAAGGAGCTGATATTGTATTTATGGCTCCAATTTTATTTCACACTGATGCCAGTCACATACTAATAAAAAATGAGGTACATTATGATGATGTGGTTTTACAGCATATATAACGACTATATACTTAACTTCTCAGGAGATACTTGAGTGTGTATTTTCTTTCTTTCTTGACAGATAATATATTCATTGAAGTTAGAGATGTTGTCTTGATCCCTTATAATTTTGTAGAATGATAGCTTTTTACATATTGGACATTACATGTGCTTCTTGACTGGATAAATGATTGAATTAATGAACAGATTAGTCTCTGGCATTTAAAAAGAAACACTGAAAACAAAATCAATACACACATACTCAGCATAAGGGGAACCATGGATATTTTATGATAAACATAAAGTATCTCTGTATTGTAGCAAAATTACTCAAACCATTTAAAAATACATTTTTCTAAGCAGTAAGAAAAACACAGAGCACAATATAATAAAGTTCCTGTGTGTTCACTGTCTATATTTAACAGATGTGAACAGTTTGTCTCATTTGTGGGTTCTTTTTCTTTCCTTAAGAATGAAAACCTTTCAGCTATGTTAAACCTCTGCTGGTTCTCTTTCTAATTCCACTCTCTTCTCTCACATCTCAGAGGTGACTGCTGCTCCACGGGAAGCAATGCAGAGTTGGTGCTCTCCTTACGTTACTGCACGTCACTATATCATCCTGCATCTTTGGGGTTTCAGAGCTCACCTCATAGGCTGGTGCTGGCTGGATGCCTGGTGTGACTTGCTTCTTCTAGTGTTGTAGCAGAGATGTTTCCATGTGGATCACGTGGCTCTCGTTCGTTTATTGTAACCATCCTATGCTATTTCTTGACTCATTTATAGCCCCATGATGCATAGCTTTTCTCCCATTGATGGATATCTAGATCTCTCTAATTTTTCATAGTTACAAAGAGTGCTATCGGCAGCATCCCCAAGGGTGTATCCTTTTGCTGGGAGAGCATTCCCCTTGGGCATGTAAAAGCCTCTGCTGTGGAGGAGTTATATTTTCAACTTCTTTGGATACTGATAAAACACAGCTGCGCAGAGCCATTCCAGTTGATCTTCCCAATAGGCAGTGTAGGAGAATTCTTGCCTCCTGCTGTGCATTCTTACAGACACTTGGGTTCACCAGACTCTCTTGGCTTTTCTAACATGAATTTATTCCTGGCAGGTGATTGCTATGATCCAAACCGCAGTTTCTGTCAGTGTGTTTCATGCTCCTGATTTGCGCAGTTATCCCATGGCCATTCCACTATAGTTTAAGCCATCTCCTTTGTCACAAATGTGGTTCTTGCCCCTGAATGGTCAACTCCTAATCCTTTAAGTCCCAGGTGAAACATCCCCTGTGGCCTCTCCTCAGATTCCCCCAGACCCCTTGCTTGCTTTCTCTTGCTTTTGTAGCACGCTGTCTGAATCTCATTTATTGTACTCCCTAGGTTGTGTTCTGTGCCTCTTGTGGCTGGGGCGATCGAGGGAGAGTGAGATTTCCCGGGGTGGGGATAATATCAACCATGTTAATCTGAACACTTTTGCATTTCTTCCAGGTACAACTCAATGAATATTTGTTCCATAAACACACGAGTAAATAAATTAGTGCATCAATAACTTAATAAATCAATCCAACAAATTGTGACAAGCACTTTTCTAGGTGTTGCAGAGAGCCAACCTGTACTTTTTGTTTTCATTGTGTTCATGGGGAAGGGAAGCAAAACAACCAAGAGTGTGGACTGGCAGTGGCAGGGAGAAGAGAGCTGAGCGGTGCAGAAGGCAGCAGGCGCTGGTGCTGCCCGACTTGCACCCCTTCCATCACCCCGGACTTCACTTGCATTTGGAAGAGGTCCTTTGCTTGGGACAACTTCTCCCCCTTGGTGCCTTTGTTCAGGGCTGAGGGCCTTGCTAGTCCTGAGAGCAGCAGCTTGCTGCTGCCCTGTTGTCCACATGCTCCTCCTGGCCTTTGGCAGCCAAAGTTGAATGGTCCACCATGGCCACCAGCTCAGTCTCCACCCTTTGTTGATCTTCTCTCTTCCCATTTCACACCTGTAGCCTTTGACACCCACCTCTGCAACACAGGCTGTGCTTCCAAGTCCTCCCAGGAGGCTGGGGGAGCTCACACTAAGAGCAGAGGGGCTGCCAATTGATAAAGGGGTGGTCTCACTTTTTATTGGTTTACATTTGGTATACATAGTAACTCTTTCACTGTGGGAGGCTGGTCCATATAGCCACTGTACCTTGATGATTTCCACCGCTCTTCCCTCATCTCCCTCTCCATCTGTCTTCCTTCCCTCGGCTTCCTGCCCACCTCCATCAGGTCTACGTCCCATCCTTCTTCCTACCATCTCCCCTTTATTTTACTTTCTATTTGTAGCTTGGGGTTCTTGCATAAGAGAAACCATGTAGTAATTAGATAAGTAGCCTGTGTCTGTTTGTGTTTTGCTTAACATATGGGTCTCACCATCCTTTTCTACAATTATTGGAACTTATCCCTTTTTATGGCAGAATAATGCTCCATTGCTTGCTCTTATAATTAAGGTCCCTTTCTGCAGTTATCCTTTAGACCTTGACAACTGCTGAGATATGAAGGAGCTGATATTGTATTTATGGCTCCAATTTTATTTCACACTGATGCCAGTCACATACTAATAAAAAATGAGGTACATTATTGTGATGTGGTTTTATAGCACACATAATGACTATATACTTAACTTCTCAGGAGATACTTGAGTGTATATTTTCTTTCTTTCTTGACAGATAATATATTCATTGAAGTTAGAGATGTTGTCTTGATCCCTTATAATTTTGTAGAATGATAGCTTTTTACATATTGGACATTGCATGTGCTTCTTGACTGGATAAATGATTGAATTAATGAACAGAGTAGTCTCTGGCATTTAAAAATAGAAACACTGAAAACAAAATCAATACGCATATACTCAGCACAAGGGGGACCATGGATATTTTATGAAAAACATAAAATATCTCTGTACTTGTAGCAAAATTACTCAAACCATTTAAAAATACATTTTTCTAAGCAGTAAGAAAAACACAGAGCATAATCTAATAAGGTTCCTGTGTGTTCAGTGTCTATATTTAACAGATGTGAACAGTTTGTCTCATTTGTGGGTTCTTTTTCTTTCCTCAAGAACGAAAACTTTTCAGCTATGTTAAACCTCTGCTGGTTCTCTTTCTAATTCCACTCTCTTCTCTCACATCTCAGAGGTGGCTGCCCCTCCAAGCGAAGCAACGCAGAGGTGGTGCTTTCCTTACGTGAATACATCACATTGTAGGCCAAACCCAAATAGAAGGACAGTGGGAACCTGAAGGAAAAGTGTCTCTGAGAAAGGGAAGAACAAGTCTAATCCCAGCCTTGACCACGACAGGGTCTGTACTTGAGGAACAGCGAAGGCGGACAGGTAGAGCAGATGTGACCGAGGCGTAGGGCTGGCCAGGGGATCAGAATAGAGGTGGGGACCCTGGAAGCCCGGGCAGGGGTGGGCAACTTACTTGGAATGAATGCATTGGATCTGCCTGCAGGGTGCGCCCTGATCTGAAACGCGGACTTGGAAGCAGACGGACCCTAATAGAGCGATGTGCTCAAGGCTCCGCGTAGTGCAGATCTGAAGGGCAGTGGCCCTGCGTGCGGCGGTGCGGAGTCCCTCCCGAGTGTTCCAGTCAGGACGATTCCACTGCACCGGGAGAGAGCGCTGAGGTCTGGGGCCCCCGAAAGTCACGCTGGGAAGCTTTCAGAAGAGGAGTGAGAAGGGCAGAAGGGGAGTTGGTGGGAATGTCACCAGGCACTGAGGGTTGGGAAATGATGTTCGGGGTGGGAGTGGGGAGACAGAAGACCAACTGCTTCACGAGGGGTGGGTTTCAGTGACAGTGTGTCCAGGGAAGCCGTGTTTCCCAGCAGGAGGCCTGGATGTAAAGGGAGGTTCCTGGCACCAAACCAAACCCCAGAGCGAATGGGGACGCTACCGTGTTCATCAGGTTTGTGGGTGAATTACTTGTGTGTTCCCTGTGGTGGAGCCAGGCAGAATTTTTTGGGTTCTGTTGCATTTATCTCTTTGAAAGGTGGCATTTTATTCCTCTGTTGCCGTGATTTTCTGAAAGAGGCATTTCTGGGGTCTATTTCCCACCCTGGTGGTGCATGGGCACCTTGATCAGCTCGCAGAATGAGGTGACTTGCAGAAGGGGTGTCCCTTCCTCTTTACGTCTCAGGAGCACAGCATGCTGGTGCGGTGAGCTGACCCGGGCTGGGTAGGCACCGTCACCACGGCAGGGCCCAGAGGAAGGAACACGTGCAGGTTCACTGGAGAGAAACACCCTTCGCCTTTGGAAGCTCAGGAATGAATAATCCCACAGTAGCCCGACTTTCTTTGGGCCTCCTGCTCATTTACTCTGTGTGTATTAAATTCATCTTCACTGGCATAGCTGGAAGATGGAGGTCAAATTTCATTTTGGCTTGCAACCTGATAAAAATGACCTGCGAAAGGTAGATGACAGGTTGTTATTTTATGCCCTGGGAAACAGCAAAGATCAGATAGCCCCTCCTCTGTGTCCTCCTCGTCCCTTCTCGAATGGCTGCCGGTACCCACTTTCCCTCGTAGTGCCTCACAAATGCACGCCCTGGCTTGTTAGGACGGGGCTCAAGGTTTCCAACCAGAACGTTGTATTTCTAACGGGCAATTTCCATCCGTCCAGGTTGCCTGGGCTCCTTTCACCGTGTGAGGTCTTCACAAAATCACTGACAAGTCATAAAAATATCCAGTGCCCAAGCGTGACATTCAAACACACTGCCTCTTCTGCTTATAGTTCACCGACTCCCAGAAGTCATCTATTTATAGCAATTAATGATTTCTAAGCAATTAGATCCCCTGTTTCAACAACTATCAGGTTGTAGGATAAATCCTTCTCCACAGAAAAATGTGTGTGGCAGACAGTTTCGGATCTGGGAATAGAGGCCACAGTTGATTTGCACCAGGCAGGGAAAGAAATCTTTTCCCCTAGCACTCGAGATAGGCTAGGATTCACATCGATTAAAGGCTGTCAACAATTGCCTCCAAATCAAGAATTTTTAAAACTCAGGAAGTGCTTAACCTCCCCATAGTGCTGTGACGGAGCCTGACATGGTGGGTGCCTGTGGTCTCTTTTGCATAGACCGCCTGGTGACTGCGCTGCAGCCTTCTCCACTGGAGGTCCTTCCTGAGTCAGGATGACTGTAGCTTGTTCTGCCTTGCTCTGTAAAGATCATTGCAAGGGCTTATCTTGGGTAATTGTTATTACTACCATCTGCATTACGGTATAATTACCTTTGCAAAACGCTAGATCTCTTTAGCTGATGTTTAAAGATAAGTAATAGCCAAATAATTGCAAAGCCTTGGGATACAGAATAGGAGCTCTACAGTAAAAGGTGGGCTGTGTTGGCAGCATACATGTTTTCCTCCTTTCTTTTCTGGGGTGACTGCTCTTCCACTGTAGTTCCTTTATTTTTACACAGACTGATGACTGCGTCAACCTTGTGGAATTGGTCCTTACCCCAGTCTGATATCTACCCTGCAAAACTTCAGGATGAGAATGACAATGCTCATTAAAACTCACTTGTGGTCATTAGAAGTCTTGGCTAGTGGGCTGCGGAGATAGCTCAGCAGTCTAAGTGCCTGCCTGGCAAGCACAAGGACTTGTGTTCGATCCCTGGTGCTGCATGCTGTGCCAGCTGAAACTGGGCATGGTGGCCTATAATCCCAGTGCTGGGGAGGCTGAGACAGGAGGATCACTATGAGATGGAACCACGTAGTGAGACCCTGTATCAAATAAATAAAGAAATAAATTTAAAAATAGAAGTCTTGGGTAGTGACCTGTAACACTTACAATGAGAAAGCAGATGAGATGGGTTAGAGATAAGGAAGCCCCTGGCCTTGTTCAGGGGAGGCAGACAGTCTTACTGTGGCTTCTTGCTCCTGACTTCCCAATTTTTCAAAGAGCTGTTCCCTGAAGCTACTCTCTCCATAGTCCTTAGAATCTGAAGTTGAGGGGACAGTTAGGCAATTAAAGCTTGAACAGGTTTATTAGCATCATGAAATGGTACAACCCTAGCTCCATGAGAACCTGTGCCTTGGTTACAAATTCTAGAGCATGTCAAACACAGCAGTATGGATAGTGAGGCATAAGAGCACAGAGAACTTCAGAATGAAGAGGATGGCAAGAAAAATGGGTTAATTGATAATGCAGAGAAAAAAGTGTGACCGTGTCGTGGTGGTTTGCATAAAATCATGAATCTATGGTCTTCAGTTTCTGCTTGCTGTTTGATGTTCTTGCTTTTTACTTGAAATTAATTTGATTAAATAAGTCTGGCTTATGTGTTTGCCTCCTTACATTCTTAATGAAATAGATTAAATGAATTATGCTGATGTATGGGGATGTAAGGCTTATATATTTATAATTACCACAAAACAATGAGGTAAACACTACTTTATAAAATACCATTCAGGTCCCAACTCATTTTGGCAATGAAAACTTGTGACAGATAACAGAATCAGTGTTATAGAGGGGCTTAAATAACACAGCCATTTAAAGGTTACTTTATGTCATCAACCATACCAAGCTTTAATTAGAGCTATCTCATTTAATTTTCACAAAAACACCAAGAATAAAACTATTATTTCTTTCAATATTACAGATAAGGAAACTAAGTCTTAGAGTGTTTAAATAATTTACCCAGAATTATATTAATTACCAGGGCTATAATTCGTATTTTTTATTTTTTATTACTTTTAATAAGAAATAACAATGTATAACAATGTGACAGTTTCAAAACACATTAGTAATACATTTATAAGGGCTATAATTTGAACATAGGTCAATGTAAAACAAAAACCAGAAAGCTTATAATGGATTTGCATATATAATATCCATTCTGTTCATCTGTATAGATATATATTCATAAGTGTTCATGTATATGTGTAAGTTTACATATGTCTGTGATTATATAGTATGGCCATTGGATATGTTAGCTTCTAGTCTAATGTACGGAGTTGGAGGGAATAGAAACCAGAAAGGGTGCTAATTTTGTGTATGTATGTATGTATGTATGTATGTATGTATGTATGTTATGGCTGGCTCAGCCTACCCTGGGGGTGGGGTTGGTGCACAGCGTGGTGCCAGGGATTGAACTGCAGTCCCTGCGGTTGCCTAAGTTTGCCTAAGCAGGTGCTTAAAACCGCTGAGCTATCTTGCCGGCCCCAAGGATGCTAACTTTGATCTGAACTGCAAACCATATTCTCTGATCCAGGAATAAAAGTATGCCAGAAAAGATATTGGTTGGTGAGTATTTATTTGCAATGCTGCATATTAACTTTTTCCTGGCCGAAATAGCATTTCCTGTCTGGCTCCATTCCCATCATGAATGAAATAATCATTTTTAAAGCATCTCACATCTCCTCACTTGGAGAAATATCTGTACCCATCAGAGCTGATATCTGAAGAGACAAATGGAGCAGCTTCCTGATTTTCTCTCTGTCTCTGTCTGCCTGTCTCTCTCTCTCTCTCTCTGTCTCTCTCTCTGTGTGTGTCTCTCTTTTTGTCCTCTCTCTTTCTTTGTCTCTCTGTCTCTGTGTCCTCTCTCTCTGTCCCTCTGTCTTTCTCTCTCTCTCTGTCTCTGTCTCTCTCTCTCTGTGTCTCTCTTTCTGTCCTCTCTCTTTCTCTTTGTCTCGCTGTCTCTGTGTCCTCTCTCTCTGTCCCTCTGTCTTTCTCTATATCTGTCTCTCTCTCTGTCTCAGTCTCTCTCTCTGTCTCTGTGTCCTCTCTCTCTACTTCCACACCTTTCTTTCTTCTTCTCTGTTTGTTTCTAGACACATAGATCTCTGCTTTTTCTTGAAAACACGTCTTGGCTACTGATATCTGAAATTCCTTTCCTAGATCTTGGTTCTTTTTCTATACCATTTTATACCATATTCAAGGATGAAACTCCTGCATGTAGTGTGGTGGCAAACCCTGGCCCTTATCCCAAACAACCCAATCCCTTGTGTTCTAGAGAAACCAACTTGCATGAAGGAGGTCAAGAAAGCACAGGAGGTAAAGACTCAAGGAAGTTGGAGGGGCAGTGGGGCTGAAGGCGGGACCAAGAGACATGAGTATAGACACCTTTTCCCTCATTGGTGATTAAGTTAGACCTCTCTCTCTCTCTCTCTCTCTCTCTCTCTCTCTCTCTCTCTCTCTCTCTCTCTCTCTCTCTCTCTCCCTCTCTCTCTCTCTCCTTAACCAGAATAACCAAGAAATGAGTTGAATCACAGCTGACTGGTTTAATGGAGGTCCCCATTCTTATGCATTACCTTATGCATTGCCTCTTTGCCCAGTCTATGGTATTTCTTCTTCCTTGGGCTTGTGTGTTGCTGCTCTACTGATGACATTTCTACTCTGTAGGAAGCATTGTGCCTGATCCTGGAGGACAGACAAAAGGCCCAGTGCCTGCGGTCACCACGCTTCCAGCTAGGGGAAACATAGCACTATCAAAATGCCCTGAGCTTTGAAGAGTCCAGACAGTAGTGCTTGGGATAGATTTTATGTTTATATTTTAAATTCTAGGCCTTCGAACATGAATGGCATTCTCATGGCTGGAGACAGGGCAAGGTGTGGAAGCTTCTCAGGAAGTATATTTCTAGAGTCAGAATTTCCAGGTCCTAATGAAACCTTTCACAGTTTGCAATTGGTGAGGGTGAAGTAGATCGGTCCCCTGGGGTCTGCTTGCTGGGCGTCCCCCACCAAGGTGCACTCCTGGGAGGCTGAGGAGAGCGGAAATGCTGTTGATCTGAAGGCCTCTTCCATGCATCCCCCTTGCATCTCTAGAATGGTTGCAAATTGAACTCAAAGCAGAGATTCCACTCCTTGTGATGGTGACACTGTAATCTCAGTCTGAGACACTGACCACCAGTGTCACCTTAGCATTCCCAGCCCTGTCTCTTGTTATTTGCTTGGGATGTTACAGCTAGGGAACAGCTCTGGGACGGGCAAATACAGTACATCTCAAACAGAGTAATGCAGTTTAAACAAAGAAGACCAGAAGGCCTCCGGGAAACTGGAACGCCAAATAGTTTGGTATTTGTGAGAAAAGTTACTAAACACCCTTCAATTTGCATTACAACTTAAATAAGTTAAAGCTTTTGCATTTATAGACTCAGTAATTGATCTAGATCTCTGTTCCTGCTCTCTCTTTCCTAATGTTCTGGTGCTGGGAAAAACAGCAACTCTAATTTACATGTCCAAATTGGTTTCAACTTACTTATATTGAATGATAATAGATTTCTTTTTCTTATAATTAATGTTGTCTGAAAACATAATACAGAGTTAACTTATCATTGTAAAGATCTTGCGCTTTTAATATTTTGCAGAGGCATAAATACAGTGTGGCTATAATTATTTCATTATGTATGTATAAAAATAGGATACGGCAAAAGGTACACGCTTTCCCTCGCTGATTACTCTTAATGTCTCCCAAATTTCCTGATTTACAATATTCTCTAAGGATGTAGATTTTTCTAATTGAAGTACAGTAATTTGCATATTTTTAGACCTTGTTGACACAGTTAATTGATATGTCATTACTTATATCATGCTGAATATAATTTATGCTCTTTATTCACGGCAGACTTACAATGCTGTCCTTTTGGGGGAGAATTCTCAGAGTGGTGTTCTTTGTCTTGATTTTTCCTTCTGTTAAGCTGGCTTTTGCCCAAGCAAACCAGAAAGAGTAACAGTCCTCTGGCCGGGTTTCCTGGTCAGTTAAATATTAACCATTAGTGTAATAATTAGAGAGCTATCAGCACCACTGGGAAATGTGCATTTTTCCTAGCAGTTTAGTATTTTTGAAACACTTCCACACTTTATTATCTCAATTAACCCTTAAGGCAGGGGCCCTTACACCTCTATCCAGCAGCACACAGAGCCACGGGAGGATGACAGCTGGTCCGAGGTCACACAGTCAGATGACTGCAGTGTTGGAATGGAACAGTCCTTTTGTGTCTTGGATGTTCGTTGTCTCTCCTCCAGATGACCAGAGCAGTGAGGAAGTAGGGGCAGGGGCATGCACAGGAAAAAATGGAAAGATAAGGAGGCAGAGTGTGGGTTCAGGCACGTGAGCTTAGAGACAGGGGACAAAAAGTTCAGGCTCATAGTGTCCATCGAGATGGGTCCAGAGCTGTCCCAGCCCTCTCTGTCTTGGAGAGTTCTGAATGGAAGGCCCTGTGCTCCTGCGGGTGGGGCCTAAGTGCCTTTGCCCCTTTGTCAGCCCTACAGTGCTTTGCTGTGTTCAAATAAGCACTTAAGAATAATTGTTGAATGAAGGAATGAATGGCATTCTTCTGAAGCTGAAGCCGAGCTGTGGTCTTATTGTTCACCTGATGGGTGGTGATTAGGCCGCTGCCAGCTGCGGGGCCACCCACACCCATCTTCCCTGCACAGGCCTCCTCTGCGAGGGAAGATTACTTTTTGCCTTTCTTCCTTTTCTTTTCTTCTTTTTTAAAAAGCCCCATTACTCAGGCGAGAGAATTCTCTTGTTAAAAAGATGGCTGGAATTTGGCCTAGCGTCTACATGGATTGCTAAAGATGTAGGATCGCTTTTGGTGGATTTCCAAGTGTGCAATCCATCCCAGCAGCTGAAAATCACAACAAATGGAGTCCAGAAAGCATGCAAAGGCAAGACATTATCGCATAATGGAAAAAGCATTGGCCTGGGAGTGAGACAGACTCGGGCAGGCCTCCAAAGCCTGCCACTTGCTGGCCATAAAACCCCTGGCAAAACACCCCTCTGAGCCTCAGTTTACTTCTCAGCACCACAGGGCTCTACTTAACGAGCTTCTAAGAAGGCAGTTTGGAGATCAGGTATGTAGGTGGTGCCTGCTGGATGCTTTCTATTTTTCCTTCCCATCCAAGGTGACACTGGGTCCATTTTGACAGGTTGTAACTTCTGCCCGGAAGACACACACCACTCAGTTCTCTACTCACTGACACAGGGTCCTATAACTCCCACATTGGGTTACCCACACTTCAGCAAGGCAAGTGTGCTTGCGTGGCCTTTCATTGCATGGGATCTGAGGAGCCACCAAGCTGCCTTAGGGCACAGGATGGGCAGTGTGTGGGGCTGCGCTGGGTCCTTGCTCTTCTGATGAAAGATGGGATGATTTTCCTCTGAAGGGCTGTGAGCTCTTGGTCACTTTGTCCTAGCAGTGGAAAATGTGCTGAGCTGGAGAAAATACTGCAGCTTGAGCACTGGCTGGTATTTGTCTTTATTTCTCGAGTAACAAGAGCCTGGGGTAAAATCCTGCATGTGGTGCTAACCCACTCTGTGGCATGATTAAAATCACTTCATCTATTTAAGTCCAGGTTTCCTACTTTGTGAAGTGGGGTTCATTGGATCCAGTGAATGGGAACCTCAGGGTTGTGGGAATTCAGGACTAACAGAATTGATTATTTTCATTAGCGTACTTCCTAGCCTGTTGTACCTGTGGAAGGACTTGTTAGCCACACATGTTGTGATTTTTAACAAAGAGAGGACCATAACAAAGAAGCTACTGCTAGCCAAATGTTTACAGTCCTTGTAGACCTTCTGCAACCCTGGGCATATATACATTTTTTTTTTTTTCAACACTGACAATTGATCCCAGACCTCCATACTGAATTATATCCCTACCCTTTTTATTTCTTTGAGACAAGATCTTATTAATCATGAAGTTGTTCATGGGCTTGAATTTGGGATCCTCTTGCCTCAACTTCCCAGAGTACTGAAATTGCAGGTGTGCATCAACCAGTTCTCATGCTTGTAACTAAAGATCTTCAGAAATGGGCTGCAGAGGTGCAGATGGGAGGCCCTGGAGGTGCCAGGTGGGATGAAATATAGGGAACCCAGGGCTGTTCAGCAGGGACCCCATGAACAATAGGAAGTCCAGAAAGAGAATTATGGCCACCGATTAAATCTATACATATGTACTGTATATGAAGAATAGTGCCCAGTGACCACACTCAAATAAGCCTCTGTTTTTGTAATGCTTCCAACCTTGTTATCAAAATGGGACTGTAAAACAAGAGTCGAAGAATTGCTTCTATCAGGCATAATGTGAGCTAGAGGGGGCAATGAGGAAGGGCTTCCCTGCAGTAGATGAAATTGAGGAAGGCTTCTTGGAAGAGGTGATCATGGCAAGGTTGCTGCTCACGAGGTCTTGGCTGCATTGCTGTCTCAGGGCCTGGACTGAGCTGTAGTCTTCTCACTCGTACGCAGCATATGCCAGTCGTTCTGCCTGGATCGTCTTTTGCTATGCACTCTAATCACTTTCTACTCATCTGCAGGCCTTGTTTTATCTTCCCATCCCCTAGTGATCCCTTAATCTAAATCATATCCTTTATGTCCTTCTAGGGGCCCTGTTACTTCTCCTTTAGCCTGTTTATCAAAAGTTTGTGGTTATCCATATTCTGATGGGCTCCCTAAACATTTTGTTCTGCTAGCCTGTGAGCTCTATGAAGTCGAGGGACATAGCTATCTTGTTTTCTTTTTAATGCCTGTGGCAGCAGGTCTAATGTAGTAGATTGCCTATGCTAGAGTAGATACATAATCTGCAATTGCAGGATGAATGGATAGACACCATCTAATTTTGATCATGAAGAGATCATAGAAGAGCTCCAATGTGCAACCTTCTCCTTCCTTGGGGGAGCTACTGAAAACAAAGGTGTGCACTTGTATACACAGGATGGATTAGATAATTGTCCTAGGAACCTCCAAAATGTTTCTGACACTGAGGATAGCAATATGTAACAGTAAAAATATGCTTGGAATGCCCGTCATTCTGGTCTTCTGGATGTGTGCTATAATTTCAGTTACTGCTGTACTCTCTCTCGCAAGTAAATGGTTGATTTACAAGAAAACAAAAAAGGGTATTAAATGAGAGTAAGAGACTAGGAAAAATGCCATAGGGTTAACCAGCTAGATTTCTGAATGTCTGTATAAAAATGTGTAACTTCTTTTTATCACATTCTATAGACATTTATTAGAATATCAATGATTGATAGAAAATACCAATTCCAATTTAAGTCTAAGATGTTTGATACTCAGAAAGGTGTGAAGAAATCTAAGCCAAGGTAAATTAAACACATAAGAGGGAGCTTGAAGAGGGACCTGGACCACATGCTGAGTTTCTTGCACTCTGAATCAATGACTTTACTTTTGGATAACTTGAGAGACAAACCAGTGTGATGGCTAAGAGCAACAATTCTGGAGTCAGTACTCAGTAGCTGTGAGACTGGGTGAACCACTCGGTTCTTATGCTCCTCAGTTTTCTCATTTGTGTAATGGGTATGAAAAGGCTCCTGACTCCTCCACGTGGTCATGAGAAGCAAATGAGATAAGTGCTTGCCAGCTATGGAGAATATTCCATACATCCTCCCATTACCTGATATAGCATCCGCTCTGTCATCATCCTAAGCCACAGAAGGTGCACGCAGATGTCAGTCAATACTGTCCCAAGGTGCATGGCCAATGGGCAATAAATGTATTCACAGCATCTGGTCATCCTAAAACCCAAAGTTCCCAGAGAGGTAACAGGAGCTGGAGTTCATACAGTCCTATTCGGAAAAGTGTGAAGTGTAGTAACTCAAAGCAAAGTTAAAGAAAAGATGTACTAAGTTCGTTTGCAAAATCTCTCTGGCTGTACCTGGGGGAGTACCTTTAATGGTCATAGAAGGCCCACAGTTTTTGCTGGCTCTTTGTCCTGGCAGCCCAGCAAGGGGTTCTGCATAGCAGTGGCCCAGCATTCAGTGGGGTTAGGAGAATTGCATCCCAAAGTTGGCTCCTGATGGGTCCTTGCATCTTTACAACTGACCTTAGAGACTGTGATGCCTGAACAAAGTGTGAGTAACAGCAGAGGTCACATCTTGAGTCCTTCCCACCCACCCACCAGGCACTCTTCTGGGTTATTTTTCTGCATTCACACTCAATCATCCCAACAACCCTGGTAGATGGATTTTGTTTAGGGAGAAGGACACTGTGACCCAGGGAGCATGAATGAACTGCCCCACATCACCCTGGGAGACAGGGCGTACTATGAAATGAACGCATGAGGTCTAATTCTTAATAACTGGCTGATTGTGACCATGGGAGGCACAGATACAGGGCTACAAGTGGAGTTTTTTGCAGTTCAATAGCTGTTGTGTTGCTTGGGTCTAACTTAATGGAGTCACAGAGGGTCCTAACATTTTTAGACATTTGGCTCTGTGCCTCTGTATTTGTGTCTCTTAGGCCTTCCCTGCCTGCCTGCCCGCCTGCCTGCCTGTCTGTCTGTCTGTCTCTCCTTGGAAGTCACTCTTCCTCTCTCACTGGAGGCTAATGTCTCTGATCTGCACTCCGTCTGTACAGCTGAGAATTGGCATGTAAGGCAGAGGCATCAGCAAGCCACAAATTCATGAACATTCCAATCGCACTCGCTGTACATGAGTGAACAAAGGGTTGGTTTATGAATTTTGCCCCTTCCTCTCAGCCCTTCCCAAATATCTGTAAACAGCATTTGACCCAGGGATGATTCTTCATACATATAATGCTTTTGCAACTTTCACGGTGAGGGAAAAGGTAAAAATTCTGAAGCTCTGAAAGAAAGCAATATTCTCAGCTAAAAAAATCTATTCTCTCCAGCTATAAACATGCAATAAATCACCCGTACAAAGAGTCTAATCTTTAAGCTGAAAGTTGGCAAGTGCCTTACCTTGCTTCTTGGACTGGCAAGGCGAGAAATACAATGCCAACATCTCTACCCTTGAGAGGGAACTGTGGTTACATATCGATTGTGTACATTTGGAATCCGTGATTCATAGATGAGTATTTCTGGGGCTTTGGAGGTGTGTGCTGCTTAGAGCTTCTGGAAAATTCCAAGGTTTTCCTTGTAAACAGGAGCCTGATTTAGCTTTCAATTTTAAGATGAGAAAATCATCCACCTCTCTGTTTCTCCAGTATATGATTTAAGAAGAATTTTAATGATTCTGGAATTGCATAGTGACAGGTTGAGGGTTTTTTTGTGTGTAGAGGGTGGTGAAGGACATAATTACTCAAGTTTCAGGAAATATCTAGTAGTTCATGAGGGAAAATGTCAACATTTGGTACATCCGATGATTTCATTTTGTATGTGTGAAAACAGAGACAAATGTCTGTATTTGAGGAGAGTAATTGTATAGATCCATGTCTGTACTTTGCTCGAACACACAGTTAAAATCATAATTAAGGACCACACCTGTTATACAGTGAACAAAACCTTCTTCTTGAACACGGTTTTCAGAAGCTTGGAGCTTGGTTGGGAGAGACCTGGGAGTGGGGTGCGCTCCCTCCCCAGCCCTGCCTCCTTACAGGCTGTTCTATCTCTTTCTCTTATTCTTTCTGCCTCCTCTCTTTACCTCTCCTACTGCCTTCTGTCTTCTCCGGTTGGAGAAAACTATTACCTGATCCTCAGAATCACGTTAGCTGAGATGTCTTGGAGCTAGCTTGGGAGTTAGCACCTCCTTCCCTGTTTCTGGAGCCATATGGAATTTCAAGTTGGCTCTGGGGACAGAAGAGGTGGCAAGTGAGGAGGGAGTCACCAGCCCCAGGAAAAGCGCTGTTGCTCTGCACTATCCAGGCTGAGGCTGACACAGAAGACGCATACACCAATCTGGCTGGCGGGCATTTACTGGTCACCTACTGTGTGAATGGCACACAACCAGGTCTCCAGGTGTCACCCTTCATGCACTTGAGAGCCTATTAGCACTGCTCGTTGATGAACTGAGTTATCTTCCATAGTAACAGGTACGGACTAAGAACCTGGTAAAGACTATGTGACTAATTTCTTACACAACTCTTCAGTTTTAGTTTCAGAAGTTAGAAAAAAAAACCCCAGGGGAACTAGAGCAGAAAAATGAAGTTTTAATGCTCATCAAGGGACCATCTGCCTTACCAGAAAAGAGAACATTTTCTTTTCCTCAGTAAATGTGCACACATCATCCCTTAAGAAGCCTGCTTCCTAATTACTAAATTAGGGATAATAAAAATACCAAACTTCAAGGGACAAACTTAGGCCAGTGCCAGACGTGTGCGTGTACCATGATTGTTCAATAATTATTATAATAACTGTTGTTGTTTTATTTGTCTCCATAATCTTTGTTTTCTTGGTGATGCTATCATCAGTTCCTCCTAGTTCCGCGCTGTTTTTCCTCACTCACCTACCGTGATCAGAGGACGGAAATATAGCTAAGAGATTTGCACATGAGATGTCAAGGAGGGGCATCTTTTAGAAATACAGTAAGGAGAGCCAGTAGGGTGTTCTGCTCGCATGAAAAAGTATCTCACAATCAAGTTGAGTTTCGTGTCTTTTGCTCAACTCACAAGTCCACTGGGTCCTACAAGATAAACTATGGTAGTGTTTCATTAAAAATCCAACATTTCTACAAGGTGGGGTGTGAGGTTGAATCTTGCATCTTTCCTCTTACCACAAGCAGATCCTTTGCAAGATCAGATGCTTCTGATATCGTTAACAAGGTCACTGAAGAGAGAATTGAAGAGTGAGGAAGGAAAACCAGTGCACGGGCGAGGATTGTTCTGTGTCAGCAGTGTGGTTGTGTTTCCTGTGAGCCTGCTTTGAGTGTACCTGTGGCTTCCATCACCACCTGGTGCCCAGTAGGGTGCTGCCAGCATGGGAACTATCAGTCACACTTGTCAAGACCCTACAGCTGCTTCCTGACTTCAGTCCCCTGTATGCTCTATGCTCGCTGGTCCCTCATGGAGCTCAGACCTGCCCTGTGGAGGAGACCACTATCAGCATTTGGAAGGCACAGTGGCTAGAGTTCAGGCTTTTGGTCTAGATGTCAGGGGTTCTTTAGCTTTCAGCTAGTATTGTCACAGGTATCTGCCACCACAACCCGTGCCATGCCTCAGCATCCCCACCTGTGAGATGGAGCAGTAAGTGTTCCTACCTGCCTGGGAGGACTTTGTAAGTGCAAGGCTTAGCTCAGTGCCAGAAGCATCTGCTCATGCGACCACCGTTCCTATGAGCCATGTGCTGGCTGACCTTGGAAATCGCTTCCCATGCTGCCCCTCTGCCTTTATTGACAACTGTTCATCTTTCCATTATTTCGACCAAAGCCACTTCATTAAAAACTCATCACTTATGATATTTTATCTTCTCATGGTCCTTCTCAAAGCCTAGAGTCACTTATGGTTGTCCTTTGGGAATTGATTGTGCCCCACTCTGAAAGAGCAGCTAATTGAGGGCAGAGATGCTGGCATCTTTTTCCTGGATTCTGTTGTTTCAGGTGGCTGGCAGAGCAATGCAAGCTGAGGTGCTTGTAGGTGGGGACAGCTGGCCCTCTGTCCAGCAGGGTTAGCTGTGAGAACCTGAACCACTTCTTAGGTGACTTGCTGTGAAGACTTTCTGCAGCCTACTAAGTTCATCTGACTCCTGTTCAAATGTGTCACCAAATTCTGAGTACTTTGGACTAGACATGATCTTATTATCTAGAAGACATTGGACACACTGGTCCTTGGAGTAATAGACCAGATACTACTTCCTTGAGGTGAGATCTCGGTCACTTTCCTCACTGCTGTCTCAGTCACTGGGCACACTCATCAGCTGTTGGCCTAACACTCTCTCAAGCCAGGTTTTCCTTGCATACTCATGGCCAATCATGCAGAGCTTTACTTTTGTCCTTCTTAGGGTGAGCTTTCAATGCTCTGTGCCCAAGTTTTTTTTTGTCAAATTGTCTTGGAACTTTCATTCTTATATCTATGAGACAAGGTCTCTTTTGTCTTCATTTCACCTAGTTGACCTGCAAGATTTCTAGGCCTTCTTCTAAGGATCTGGCAAGGCTGTGGAAGCAGACACAGACTTTGGACCCCATATTGACCTCCCAGGTTGGCTTCTTTCAAAAATATGACCAGAATTACCCACAGTAGCAATGCATAGTGTCGTTAAACACATCCAAGTTTTGAATGAATCAGCTCATTTGATTCTCACAGTAAAAACCTGTAAGCTAACCACCATTATTACCCATAGATTTGAAGAAACTACATAACTATTAAGAGAGAAGCCAACCAGTTTACCCAGGAACCTTAGGCATTGCTGGGATCTAACCAGGAAAAGATTTAAAACTGTATTTTCCATTCTAACAAACTATCCTATAATCACTGAAAGTAAGCTTATTGAGATCTTTCAGGTAGACACTAGGAAGAGTCACAAGTAAATCTTTATCCAAGAGGTGTCATGTCTTGGGTTTGATTTCATAAATGACATGGGATGATGGCTTTAGGCTGTTACTTAAAGAGCTTATACTGAGGATTGCAGGTTTTAAAATGCTGTAGGGTACTGGGAAGTGTCCACATGGATGAATCAGTGATTTCAGAGCCTCAGAGTGGTCAGAGGAGCTGTTGGCATTTGCTATGCCCAATTTTAAGTTGTTTACCCAGATCATGCATGCTGAAAAGAGCCAGAAGCTTATCCAGAACAATAGTTCCCCTTGTTGGCTCCCGCAATAGGACAGTTGCACAAGATTCTTCAGATGGCAAAGCACCGCTGAAGTAAGTGACCAGTGCACTGCCCGGTCCCTCAAAGTCCCTCTTGGCTGTGAATGTCTCACAAGCTGCTCTTTCTACATATCTAATATTCAAAGGTAAAGGGGTGGTTAGTTAAGCATGAATAAAACAGTGTTTCTTAGAGTCTAGTAGTAGAGCACAAATGAATACATGCATCTTTAGTTTGAGTACTGTATAAAAATATTCCTAGTTTATAAAACAAATGATCTCATGGTTATTGTTACTTAGGATTAGGCAAAGTAAAAAATGAGAATCAATTTGAATTTCACTTAAAGAAAAATATTCCATAAATAGCAATGTAGGTAATGTGTAGATTAGCGAAGATTGTGAAAGTGATAAGTAAATGAATAAGGTTTAGAGAATTTGGGCTAATGCAGTGTTAATTAAAAATGTAATGTGCATGTAAGTGACAGTAAAGATTTCTCATGTTCATTATATTTTCAACGTGCAAACTGGGCACGCAGTCAGAGTGGGTGAGTTATTTATCACAGAGAGAGGAGTTCAGAAGCAAGAGTAAGACAACCATGAGGGCAAATTCCAGAGAGACATCATGCCTTGATAGAATGCGGGACAGGATGCAGTAATAGGTAGAGACATGAAGGAATAGCTGATCTCTACATGAAATTGCATAAAGCTATGTTTTATCTTTTTGTGCTACTTTAATTCTCTCTTCCACAATGTTTATTTTTTAATTACAATAGCACTCTAGTTTTTCTGTAGGAAATCAAAACATATGCAGAACCAGCAAGATAGCTCAGTGTTCTAATGCTCCTGCTTTAGGGAAGTTTAGGCAAAGTGCAGGGACTGAGATTTGATCTCCAGCACCATATGCTCAGCCAGTCCTGTCCCCAGGATTGACTGAGCCGGCCATACTCTCTCTCTCTCTCTCTCTCTCTCTCTCTCTCTCTCTCTCTCTCTCTCAAATAAATAAATAAAAATTAATCCCCATGCCAACCTTGGCTATCCAAACTCTGCTTTCATTCATGGTGCCGTATTAGCTAGCTATTGCTGTGAAACAATTCACCCAACATTTAGTTGCTAAGATGACAACAACGTATTTAGCTTATAGGTTTGAAATTTGGCTCTGTCTCAGCTGGGTTCATGCACATATTTGCAGTGAGTTGATGTTCACCAGGAAGCTTTACACTTATGGCTGGGCAGCCTGCACCCTGGGATGATGGAGGAGGCTGGCCATATATCAGTCATTGTCCAAAGAGCTAGCATGGGCTTGTTCTCATGGTAGAAATAAGCTCCTGAGAGAGAAGGCATCAAGAAGTACAAGATGCATTGAATCAGAGCTGGCACCATACTGGTTCCAGCATATGGACAGGTACAGCGAGTCTCAGCCAAGCCCAGAGGCCAAGGCCAAGGGCTTGCTTCCCAGATGACAAGAGTTACATTGCAAAGGGGAACTGCATCAGGGAATGGAAACAAGATGGCTATTTTTCATAGTCTGTGGCAACCACTTGGAACCATGTCACCTTGGGCGAGTCCCCACACTTCTATACCTCTGTAGGCCTTATGTTCCTTGCTTACGAGAAAGAAACAATGTATCAGCCTGTGAATTGTGCCAGTCATGACACAATCAGACCAGTCACAGATTATTCTGGGATGAGTGTAGACTGTCTACCCTGGTCCAAAGACAGATCCCATAGATGGTATGTACTGACTCTTTCATTATTATTGATAATAAAAAAAGAAGCTAAACTAGAGGTAGAATAGATTGTGATTAAAAAGGAACCAACAGCAGAGACAAGGAAAGCCCACTATAGTGAAATATGAGCTCACCCCAAATCTACCACTGCTTTGCTATAAAATGTATTTGTTTATCACCAGTTGATGACTTTAGAAATCATTTATTTTTATTGTCTCACAAAGGGCACTTGGTTGAGTGCTTCATTACCTGTAGAAACATCTTAGCATTTGCACCAAAGCTCGGTGCTCAAGTGCTGGCCCTGGCAGTACCTCTTAGTCGTAATTTTAGAGTTAAGTGTTCTGCATCGGGTAAATGATTGTGCATAGAAATGGTCATTTTAGATTTTGCATTAGCAAGTAGAAATGGACAGGATTTTCCAAGAAATAGGCAACTTTCTTTCCCCCTACAGCTAACTGCTTCAAGTAAGATTGCAGGGCATGCTGTGTTGTTGTACAAAGTCAGATTAAAAAAAGAATAATAAATGTCTTTAAACTGTTAGTTCTTCCAAGAAAGAGCTCAGTACATTTGCTGTTTCTTTTTTCTTAATGTATAGACTCACATATATTTTTAGTGTTAGTTCAGCAATGCTGATAAAAATAATAATAGAAACATGCCATTCAGAACTCGGGGTTTTTAATTATTATAGGCCTTGTTTTACTATGCAGATACTTGGAGATCAAAATGGTAAGCATCCCCTAACAGAAGTGCTTCTCGTTGTTTGTTTGCTGTACCAGGCTTGAGAAGGCATGGAGTAGATTTAGGAGACTTGAATCTCAGCGAGCTGCAGGCAGTAAGCGCATAATAAGTGCATAGTGCAATGGAGAACGGGCCCAGCTGAGCCATGCATTCATGTTACCCTAGTATTCTGAGGCAGGCAGATCAAAAGTTTGAGCCCAAGACACAGTCTCAGAAAATAAATGGAAAAAAGGGGCTGGGAATATAGCTCAACATCAACTTTTGGACTCACTTCCCCAGGTCAGCCGGAGAGAGAGAGAGAGAGAGAGAGGGAGAAAGAGAGAGAGAGAGAGAAGAGAGAGAGAGAGAGCAAACAGGTTTATAGGTCAGTTGTGTCTCATTTGCATGATACCTTCAAAGGCCATCCTTTTAACCCAAATTCTCCCACCAAGTGTGTTTTGTTCTCAGGCATGTTGTTTTCCCAGAGAGAATTATACATGTTGTTGCCCAGTGTATAATACCATAAGATAACCAGTTTATGGTTTAGAGAGAAACCAATTTCCATACAAGGTAATGTTCAGAGTTGCAGATGATTCCCTAGAATGGAATCTACGTCAGCCCATGTACGCAGGGCTCATTCATTCCTTATTTCTAAGACATCCCAGATGTATGGACAATGACCACTGATCCTGTTGCTCATCTCTTACAGAAGACAAAGTCCTTACAGGCATGGCAAGTATGTCTTATCCCTTGTGTGCCTGTCATCTCTGAGAATGCCTTGCCTCTACTAGGCACTGAGGTGCCCGAGAATGTGTTGATGGCCTAAAGACTGCCAGGCCCTGTCCTGCAAGACACTGATGGCTGCTGTGGAGCAGCAGAGTATCAGAAGGGCTGAGTTTCATAGGCATTTCCAAAAATCAAGAGAACCTTGGGCTGACTTCTCTGCAGAATGCATAAAATAGGCCAAGTTGGTCTCATGCTGGCAGCGTGAGGTGCGGTGCTCTCCCTCCCCACCTCTGGGCCTTTCTCTCCTGGCTCTGCCTTCTGTCTCCAGGTCTGTCATCTCCATGTGGAGCTCTCACTTGGCATTACTGGTCTTATTTTCTTCATCTGGGTTACACTTCTCTGAGGAAGGCAGCCATCAGCAGTGCTCTATGTCCTTGCCTGTGGAGTGAGGACCCTTCCCGCCTGGCAAGGTGAGTCCAGCGAGAGGCTGTGCACTCTCCTAATGACCAGGAAATACAGTTTGTTAGTTTGTTTATTTATTTATTTATTCATTTATGCATTTGATGCAGGATCTCACTACTCAACTTGGGCTCATAGTGATCCTCCTGTTTTCAGCCTCCCCAGTGCTGGGATTACAGGCCTGCACCACCATAACTGAACTCAATTGCCAGCTCAGGGAACCCCCAGGGGCAGGGCCAGCACGCCTGGCTGTACTGAGGATTGAATCCTGGTCCCTGCGCTTGTCGAAGCAGGTGCTTAGTCTGTTGAGCTATCTCACCGGCCCAGGAAATACACTTGAAGTGAAGAGATTTAGTTCTTGTGTATGTGTGCATTTTCTAATATCTTACTATGCTTTCCTAATACGATTTTCATGTTTTTGTGCCTTGAGGCAAACCTCATGGCTCCCCTTTATCGCATTCTACCGCCACAGTGACACATTCCCTCTATTCACTGTGCTTTTTACCCATTTAATTTTACTTTATTTTCTGTGTTGTGCAGCTGGGGATTGAACACAGGACTCTGTTGGTCCATGACTTTCCCACTAAGCTATACTCCCAGCTCTCCTTCTCATTTAGGGTTGTGTGGCAGACCTAGGGTGGGGAAGATGGAGAGTCAAGAGTCAAAGCTGTGTGATCAGCCAGGTGAGACATCTTATATAAAAAAGGAAAAGAAAACCGCAAGCTGAAGTGGCTGCTCTAGTCTGTGTCAGTGCTGGGGACAAGGCAGTGGACAACGGTGACTGAGTGATGGCATGCTAGACCTGGGGCCTGGTGGAGCAGCACACATCGAATGCATGTGCTCAGAACTCCAGGAACTGGCGCTGCTCCTGGGATTCAGCCATTATCAATGGCCACATGCCAGGCTTAGATTTCTGGGGAGTGGCTTTTTGGGAAAAGAAGCAAAGTCCCAGTCTAGAGATCCTCAGGACTTTAGCAGACCAGAGAGAAGTAAAAGTCCTTGTCGCTGAGGGTTTAGCCAACATCCCTGGGGGTGGCTGCATTGTGAGGTAAATCAGTCCAGTCTGTGTCATGAGTTCTAAGTGCCAAAGGAGCTGAGAGATAAGAAGTCGTATCTGCCTGTGTCAGTGTCATGTGGTCCTCATGAAATAGGGGAGCTGTCAGTGGCATTAAAATGAACTTTAAAGCTGTTTTATTACCTACGTATAACTTGGGGCCACTAGGTATATATAAAATGAGGGAAAAGCAGCAAAAGCATAAAAAAGAAAGTCACCAGGAATCAGAGTACGTGCAATAGTTGTTATTACCAAATAGGATCATCTCTTTATCACAAGGAGCAGGGCTGAAGCTCCGCACCTCCCAGGGCGGCATTCCATTTTCTCCAGTAAGTAATACAGGGTTTCCCCCATAATTACCTGATAGACTGGAATAGCTCCTTGGGATCCATTTCAGTCTATTGGGTAAATGATACGTTTTCTAATGGCATTTTTACCCAACAGTGAAGCTTGTAAACTAAATATATATATAGAGAAGCCACTATGGGAAACTGTGGAAGTAGCAGTTACTTTATAAGTTAGACATTAGGCCCTGCACTACAAGATTCCAGGGCGGCAACATTTGTATTTAGTATTCCTGGAGAAAATGAATACTTTTCAAGAGCATTCTTAGGACATGTTCACAGGATGGCTGACGAGGCCATGTGTTGGGCAGAGGGACATTTCCAGCCAGTGGCATCCTATTTGAAATGCAGCTGCTCTTTGCTGCTATGAAAGACATGTCCCCATTAGTCTGGGAAGATCCCATGATGAGACCCCCCTGTGTACCTGGATCATCCAGCTCAGAGCTGTTGATAGAGAAGTGATTGAGATTACTGAGGCAGCCATGAGGTCATGGAAAAAGGTCCTAAGCAGCAATCAGATGGCCTGGGGAGGAACCAAGATCTATCTCTCAGGGAGGGCCAGTTCTCTTGGCTTGCTGAGTTTTATTGTCCATCTTTGAAAAGGGCATGACCATGACCTTGTCACATCGAGGTAGGAAGGGTAGAGCAGGAAGCTTTGTGTACCTTGTGCAGGGAGCTTCTGAGCATCTCTTAGAACTTCAGTTGTTAGGAGACCAAACAGACAGCCAACAGTTTGGTCACCAAGATGATCATTCGGCAGACTTTCTTGCTCCACAGAATCAGCTGTGGGACGCCTGTGACAATCCAGAGTTGCTGGTCTTCTATGTGACTGGTTAACTGAGCCACTTCAGAAGCACTGCCTGAGACTCTCTGCTGAGTCTGTGAGTGCTTAGTAACTGTTCAGGTGATTCTTATAGTCAGAAAAGGGTTGAGGAATAGTGAAGAGAAGCTGCACAAATCAGTGGGCTTTATTGCGTGCATGTGTCAGCTACCAGACCGATCTGAGTGCATGGCTCTCACATGGCCCTTCATTTCTGCAGTTAGCAGGATAACAGAGCCACTCTAGGGTGCTAATGTTGGCTGTAGTGTGTGGTGGATGTGTACCCTGTGACTCTGACATGACCTTATCAGGGTGCTTTGGCTGCAGGTTTCTGACAGTTTGAAATTTGTTGTCATTGTTGGTCTAGCTCCAAATTGCAAGCAGCTCACATGGATGCTAAGCTTAGAGTGAATATCAATCCAAGAATCATAGTATCCAGAGAGATGGCAATCGAAGTGACAGGTCTGCATGGCCCTCTTAGAGCTGACCTGGCTTCCTCCCTGAAGTATCCAAGCTGGATGCTGCATGGCGTGGAGCTGTCATTACAGTGCTTTTTCTGTATTGGTGATGAGCCAGCCTAGAAGTCTGTTCATCCAGATATCTGCAAAGTACCCAAAAGATGCCTCAGGAGTTAGCTCCGTGTTCAGGCTAGCCCTGTGCTCTGCGTGGAGTTGGACCTCTCTGATGCAGAGTTTTGTGGACATCTAATAGTTCCTTCCACATTGATGACCTATAAAATTATGCACATCAGGGGAAATGAACTACTAATACTAAACAATACACTGACAGTTTCAGATGGAACAGGAGATGGGCTGCCCTACTTTACATGGCTACTCTATCCTTCGGAACACATCTCTGAGCTTCTTCCCATCTTACCACTTCTGGAACCCTGATATTCATAAATAGGTTATGTTACCTGTGTGAGGTTCTTATGAATGACAGAAATATCACTGGAACTCAGTTGTAACTTCCATATCCTATTTCAGTGACACTCTCCTCACAACGCATCCTGAGGGCTCAGGCTTCATCAGCTGTTGTGTTCAGATGTTGTCTCCGGAGAATGAGTGCTCCCCAGTTCCATCTCCTTGGCTCTAGTTTGTATGATTCTTGGCATCCTGTCCTCTCTGGATGTTGCTGATAATTGCTGGGGGAGGGGCTCATTTGCCCAGTCTAGTGCTGTCTGCATACTACTATTCTGCTTTCATAAAATTGTATGGTTCTGTCATCTTCATTCTCTCTCTCTCTCTCTCTCTCTCTCTCTCTCTCTCTCTCTCTCTCTCTGGTGGTGGTACCAGGGATTGAACTCAGGACCTTGCACCTGCCAGGCAAGCACTTATTCCACTGAGTTATCTCCCCAGGCCCTGTCACCTTCATTCTAAATAACAGAAACTCAGATAGGGACAATTCTTAATTGAGGTCAGCCTTGTACTGGTACTATGACGTTCCATCAACCTTCTGTCTGGATGCCTCCAGGGACAGAGAACTTGCCCCTTCCTAGGCTGTCTGTGACAACAGTGGAAGACAGTGCAGCCTGTTCATGCCCACTTCCATATATGGTCTTCTGCTGGCCCCTTGGGAGCACTCAAAGGAACTAAAATCCAATGCTTAAAAAGTAATGGTTGGTTGAATCCAGGACACAGCTTCCTTGGGTTTTGGAAACCTTGTCTTCCTTGGCTAAAGTCCAAAACAGCTTCACATTAAAGCCAAGGAGAATGGTAAGATGGTAAAAAAACTGAAGAAGCTTTTAAATCCCTAAGGGGGCTGATGTAAAGGAAACACTGCAGTGTTTTCAGGATTGAAGGGAGAATGTCTAACCCAGCAAGGGTAAAGTGCCATGTTTGCATTTTATTGATTTCCTACCTATTGATTTCAAGGGATGAACTGCCTGAGAGGAAAGACACTGACAGCGAAGTGAAAGCCCTGATGTGGGTCCTTCAGGGACGGAATCACACACAGGGCAGGCTGGTGCTCATGTCTACAGCCCACCAGGAGCAGGGTTCCAGGCTTTTCTCCTGCTGCAGGAGAAAAGGGAGGGAGGCCGACTTGTGGGCTTGCCTGAGCTTTTTCTACTTCCCTGCTAGGATGTAGGGAGAAAGGAGGAGTCCTTCACTGGGATCTTACTGAGCCACTGAGGGGCAAGGCCAGAACTGTTCTGAGCTTCCCTCTGTTTAATGCATCTGTGTGTCCTGAACTCCCAGCACGTGGTCACAGAAAGTAGATGCTCAACAAATGTGTTTAGAGATGAGCAAATGGATACCTAATGAGCAAGTCTCTTTCCTTGGGGGGCTCCCTCAAGAATTAAGGTATTCTTGAGTTAGAAGTTTAGCTGAATGTCTTCTTTCTTCCTACTGTGATTTCCTAGAGGGGCAGAGATTACTCTTAAACTGCGCTGCGCCAGTCATGTCGTAATATGTCTTGGGAAGCCTCGTTTGCCTTTGTTTCCCTGATAATCCTAGAAGATAGTTTTGGCTGTAGTAAGGGATGTTGCTGGAAGCTCCTGCCTCAGCCCTCTGTGTTGACTCAGAACACAACAGCAAGGCAGTGCCTGGCTGGTTCCCTAACACTCCCCATAAAGAAGCTGTGTCCTGAGTACAGTGCAAAAGAGACGGAGGCGAACGAGAAGCGAATTGTTTATTCACATTTCCCACACAGAACTTACGTAAGAGATCAAAGAAACCTGTGACATCATCACTTGCAATGTGTAAGGTGATTGTGTTTCACTGTACTTAAAGTCAGTCTTAAAGAGATGTGTTGGTTAAAAAAAAAAAAAAAAAAAAAGGACCATAATGCCTTAAAAGCACCACACCATGCAGGGCATCTTGGTTTCCTGAATCGGTGATTTGACAGGGGTAGCGTAGTCTGTTTGGGTGTTGATTGCACGACCTCCTCATCAAAAGGAAAGTTGGCTAATAAGTTAGGAATTGGGGCACAAGTGAACCTGTGTCTGGTGACACGTGTCTGCTGCAGTCCTGAGTGCTGGGGTAGAGTGGTGAAGAAAGAGCCCTGGCCTCAAGGAACCTGCTCAGAAGGAAGACTGAGATCACAAAGCAGGTAGTACAACACATAGTGTGATGGCTCGTGCTGTAGAGAAAAATCAAGTGGTTCAGGAAGATAGCTTATTGGGGAGAGAGGAAGGGAGGAATGGAGGATTGGAAATATAGTGCTTGGGAACAGTTTCACTGGCAGTGTAACTTTGGGCAAGAAAATAAACAAGGTAAGGGTTCATGTTATATGAGTATGTGGTGGAAATGAATTCCAGGCAGAGGAAACTGCAAGTGCGAAGGCCCTGTGGCAGAGAGTACACGGTGTGGGCAGGCAGCAGTGAGAAGGTCAGTAGTGTCAATGATTTGGGTCTGGGTGTTCCTTCAGTTACCAGGAGGAGGTGGTGGTTTTTTCGAGGAGGCTGAATCTAGAGTTTATGACTGATTTAGGGACTAATGCTGGGGTTAAGTGCTACACGCATCCTAGGGCAGGTAACCTGCATATAATAACAGTAGCAGAAAGAGGCTTGCTCCCCCGCCACTGTTGTTTTGGTGCCTTCCACTGCCACAAATGATGGCCTCTGTGCTGCCCTCCCTTGTCTTAGAGTCAGCTGACTGCGGACTGTCACAGTCCATAGCTAAATAAAGCTTTCTCTTTTAAACACGGTTGTTGAGTATTTTGTCTCAGCAACTGAGAGAAACGTAACTGAGACAGATGGCTTTAGTGGAGGGAAAGCAAGGAGCCTGCCACTGCGGTGCACTCAAGCAGGGGCAATGGCACCCTCAGACAATGCCTGGAAAATAGTGAAGTCCTTGTCCTAGCAAGAGGATGAAGGAATCCTTGATGGGACAGGTGCCAAATGATCAAGTGGCTGCTGCAGCTTCTCAGGTCCCTAGCAAAACTGAGATGGCACCATGGTCCCATGAGGGAGAAGGTAGCTGCTCTGTACTAAGTGGGCGGAGGGTCTGAGTGAAGAGGGTTTGACCCAGGGGGTCCCCACTTGTCTGGCCAGCTGTCACCCTGAGCTTTTGTGTCACACAGTTGGAAACTGAGCTGGCTCCGAGGAGCACAGCACATTTCATTTCACCAACTGGAGTCTCACTTGCCTACTCCCACCCATGGCATGGCAATTTAGCTCAATTTAAAAATCAAGAATTCTTTTTTTCCCCTCAGTAGATTATGCCCTCTTGGTGTATAGGTAGGAGGGAAAATAATTTAGTTTGTGCAGCTCCAACAGGTACTTTATAGTACATTAATGTCCACTTAGCTGCTACCTGGATTGCTCTGTCAATACCCAAGGCATTTAAAGTTGCAATTTTAGGATCTCTTTCACGCTGGGTGCAGACACACTCAGGCTGGAGTTGCTTCCTTGCACACCCCCGACTGTGAGGGATTAAACTGATTTTTACCCATCACCACCATTCAGTGGAGGGTGACTGGGGTTCGACTAGTAGGACCGGGAGGAGCACATGTCACACATGCTTTCCCAAGCTCACTGTTTTTCCTGTTTCCTTAGCAGCTGCTGTTTCTGCTCTTTTATGAACTTGCTCAATGGTGAGAAAGGATCACACACAAATTATGGATTGCCCGATGGTTATTTTAATAACCACTGCTAAATGTCTAGATGGTGAAGGTCTTGGTTGTTATGATGACCCGTGTATAGGACCAACAGTTACGTTGCCCCTTCTGCGCTGGAATGAGACTCACTCTGATTATGTGAAGTGGTTTATGGGTCACGTGCACGGCTTGGATGCAGGATACTTAAAAAAATACTCTTGAATTTTTGAATATTTTTAGATATTCAGAAAAATTGAAAAGCTAGTGCAGAGTTCCCATCTGCCTTTGCTCCTGGCTTCTCCTATTAATATCTTGCATAAATATTGTGTACTTGTTACCATCAGTGAGGTCATCTGGTTACCTCAGTATTAATGAAGTGGCCAATGGTACATTCATAGTTTGTTATTTTTTTTTTACCTGATATCCTTGTTCTATTCCTGGATCTCATGCTGGACGCCACACTGCATTTAGTTGTCATGTGTCCTTAGATTCCTCTTGGCTATAGCCGTGTCTCAGGCTTTCCTTTCTTTTGGATGCCTTTGACAGTTTTGAGGAGGGTTGGTGAGACATTTTGTAGAGTGTCCCTGAGTTGAGATTTGTCTCATGCTTTTCTCATGATTGGATTGGGCGTATGGGGTTTGGGGAGGAAGACCACTAAGGGAAAGTGCCATTTTTGTCACATCCTATCAAGGTGACACTCCGACTGTCTGTGTGACTTATCGCCAGTGACACTGCACTTGACCATCTGGCTGAGGCGGCGCTGTCAGGTGTGTCTGTTGTAAAGTCATCGTCTTATTTTTCCATAGCCTCTTGACTCTTTGGATAGGAGTTGCTATGACTCCTGACCCAGTTCAAGAATCAGTCATTTCTGAAGGAGCCCGGGGCTCTGACTTTAAAGCTGGTATTTGGACACTGGCCTTCGCTTGTCCACACAACTGTGTGTGTGCGTGTGCACGCACACTCATGTATATGCAGGTGTGTGTGTGTGTATGCGTGTGTGTGTGTGTGTGTGTACGTACTCAGGGACAAGCCACTCTACCTCTGAATCTTGGTGTCCTATGAGATACACAGAGTGAGGAGTCAGAATTTTGCTTATCTCATAAACAGAGATGCAATGAAATTCAGAGAATTCCCATCTTGAATGAAGTTTTGCAGATTGAAAGTTTCTATAAAAATCTGCTGCAGCCGGGTGTGGTGGCACACACCTATAATCCCAGCACTTGGGAAGATGAGGCAGAAGAATCGGTGTGAGTTTGAGACCAGCCTGGGATACAAAAAGTGAGCTCAAGGCCAGCCTGAACTGCATAGTGAGACCCTGTCTCAAAAAAAAAAAAAAAAAAAAAAAAAAAAAAAAAAAAAAAAAAAAAAAAAGGTAAAATATTAAAAAAATCTGCTGCAAAAATATCATCATCTAATACTAATAGATGATGCTTGGTTACTATTACAATCTATTTTGATCAAATTTTATGTAATTTTAAGCATAAGATTCCAAACAGTAGTATTGTATTAGTTTTTAAATAAAATGTTCTTTTAACTAAAATTTATTTGTTGATGTGTGTGTGTAGTGGAAATTATGACAACCTATTTAAAGTTTCTCTCATTAAGAAAGATTTTAGGGCTAGCCAAATAGCTCAGCAGATTAAAGTGCCTGCGAGCAGGCACAGGGGCCAAGGGTTCGATCCCAGGGCCTGCTGTGCCAGCCCCACCCCTGGGGTGCCTGAGACAGCATTTGAGGCTGGGCGTGGTGGCACCGCCTGTAATCCTACCTCTTGGGAGGCTGTAAACAGGTGCATCACTATGAGTCTGTTCTAGTAGTGAGACTCTGAATACCCTGTTCCTGTAGACCCTTCCCCCCAAAAAAGAAAAATTTCAACATTATATATATATATATATATATATATATATATATATTCTGATATATGTATGTGCATATCTATTTATCTATCTATCTATCTATCTATCTATCTATCTATCTATCTATCTACCCACATCAGTTCCCTTGTTTGTGTTTGTGTTGGAAAGATGGCCACATGGTCGTGTTTGTCACTGGTTGCAGAGTTTGTAAACAAAAACAAAATTGTGCCAAATGCTTCTGTTTGTGAACCAAATTGTTTGCAAACAAAAGTGTTCTTGACGCAAGGTACCACTGTGTTCAGCCCTGGGCCTTGAACCCAGGACCTTTGCACTGCATTGCCTCCCCATCCCCTTTTTATTTTTTATGTTGAGCCAGGGTCTTACTGAGTTGTACAGGCCAGGCTCAAACGTGCAGTTTTGCTGCTTGCGCTTTCCAGAGTGAGGGGATTCCAAACATACGCTGCCACAGGTGGCTTAATATTTTGTTATTTCACTTTTTATATATACTTCTGTTTTTATTTTATTTACTTATTATTATTATTATTATTATTATTATTATTAATTATTATTATTATTTTATTTTTGCGGGACTTGGAATTGAGTTCAGGACCTTGCAATTGCCAGGCAAGTGCTTATTCTACTGAGTTATCTCCCAGGCCCTAGACATGGTTTTTTTATTTTTTTATTTTATATTTTTAGAATTTTATTTTATTTTATTTTTT
>PVKN010000195.1:78835-96284 GCA_004027915.1 Capromys pilorides | reverse complement strand
TTTTTTTTTTTTTTTTTTTTAAGAGACTGGGGTTCAAACTCCTGACCTTGTACTTACCAGGCAGGCACTTGTGCCATGGAGCTATCTCCCCAGCACAAGGCCTCTTAAATCTGTGGGTAATTTAATTTTTATTCACCCTTTCTCCCTAGTCCTTAGCAGGTGCTTAATAAACGCCCCTGACTGTACACACAGGGTTCCAAATCTGTGGAAAGCTGAACAGAGTTCCTCTGAGAGCAACGTGAATGCGTGTGTTGCTGATGAAGGACTGGATCCTTGGCCATTGGCTGCCAGGGGTGGAGGAGTCTCAGGGTCTCCCACCTAGGACTGGCAGGGTGGTGCCCTCCGCCTGGCTTTGAGTCCCTGCAAAGAGACGACCACTCTGTCCTTTTAAAATAGTGTTGATTAAATCCTCCCGGGGCCCTCCAGGATGCCACTCTTCCTGTACCTGCACTGAGACAGATTTGCCTAAGGTCACTGAACTACCAGGTGCCACGGTGGCTGGCTCTGCTCCCAACATGCTCCCCGAACCCTGGAGCTCAGTGAACCAGACCCGACTCCTGGAGAAGCGAGCAAGCCCAGCACAGCAGAGACCATCCCAGGCCCGGGAGGTTTGACCCTGGGCATGGCCCTGGGACCTATGACCTGAGCCTCCCGCAAGGGTCTGTTCTTACTCCCTTATTCCACAGGAGAGGGGCCTGATGCCCCAAGAGGTGACATAACCAGGCTGGGTGACACAGCACACTAGTGACAAGTGTGAAGCAGGGCCTGGATCCCAGGTTCTGACGGCAGTTGTGTGCCCTGTGACCCCTGCATTAACAAGTAATCGCTTCCTGAACGGGCTGTTCTTCTGCCCGCTGGAGGCTTGGGATGAGGACACCCCTGGAGTACACAGGGACAGCAGCCCCTCCTGCCCCTGGCCTGGATCCGTTGGCCTGTTCCCTGGGCAGGTGTCTTTGCAGCCAGACACCGGCTGCCTACCTGTTCTGTGGCGCTGGCCTGCCTCGGCGTGCCGGGTGAACTTCACCCTTTCCCTCCCTGTGATGGTTACAAAACACGGGCCAGCCCTCTGGATTTCCTCACAGACGTATATAAACCTAGGCTCCCCACATCCCAGAATGCCTGCACCACTGTCTCATCCTGCCCAATCTTTAATCTCTGATATTTCACGACACTAAGAGCCACTCTAATGATTTGCAGCTGCCCATCAGCCAGGGGGGCACAGCGCTGGGGCATATCTTCTTCAATAGGCAGCCAGGCACTGGATTCCCCCAGGACAGACCTGAGCCGAGTTTCAGAGCAAAGGTCAGTTGGCCAGTGAGCTGCTCTGGTCCAGGGTGACTACCTTGTGCTCCATTCTTGGCTCCATTCTGCAGGATGGTGCCAGGCACATAATGGGTACTCAGCACATGGGGTCAATTAGGAGAACTATGTGTGTGGTCATGTGTCCACGTATGTACTGTGTACGGACTTCACCACCAAAATCCACTCTATTGCACTGCACTTCATGGGCTCTGCACATTTAACTCCACGTCTATATGTTTCAAAATCATGAATTGGTCAGACAGACCAAATAATAGGCTCATGCCCTCCCCCTCAGTGCTCATAAATAAAGGGTCTCCCTGTCCTCCCTTTGAGTCCTCTGTCTTGGCACAGTTACTCTGTTCATAAATACTCTTTAGGAGACCCTGGCTCCTGTGAGCTACTCGGGGAGTTTGTCCCTTCTCCTACCTTTCCCAGTGGTCTCGTTTAGAGTGACTCATCGGGCCTTACCCTGTTGGACTCATTAGAAACCTGGTCCCTAGCTGGCTTGGCCAGAATGGTCTGATTTCAAAGGCTACAGTGCAGGGCCAGAGCAGGACCCAGCAGAAGCGAGCTGCCTGGGACCACATCAACCGTTCACCGATCCCTTTCCTGTTCAGTTAGAAAGAAATTAATTCACTCAGCAAGATGTCGCACACCCTAGAGCAAGAAGGAGGACATGGCCTGGGCAGAGGGAACCAAAATGATCTGTCACAAGTATCAGCGATCTTCGAAATCATCTTTGTCCTGTGAGTCGCTTGCAGATATGGCCTACATGTGCTGGTCCACTGCTCGGATGTCTCCCCAGCAGCACCGCCGTGTGTGATTCGAGGTGGCCAACCCTAAGCTCAGACCCTGTGCAGTGACGCCTCAACTGCGCTCTGATAAAGGATCCTTTCCTTGTTTCACCTCTGAAGATCGGCACCCACCTGTGGACAACAGCTCAGTCTACAACTGGCACCTGCCACTATGCGCCAGGCTTTTCTTAGCAGGGTTTTGAAGCAATCTAGAAAAGCCTTTCTGCTTCCTATCAAATGCCAGATTCAGTGTGAAGCCAGCCTAAGGGGACACCATGTGGGTCTGCAGCTGTCCCTCCCTGGGGAACAAGTTGGGTCGTGTGTTGAGAGGTAGGCTCCATGCTTTGCTTCTCGGAGATTACTCAAGAGAACCCTGCGAGTTGGGATCATCACCTAACATACATCATTCCTCGTAGAGACATTTTTGTCCTGCTTAATTATCTTCTCATGAGCAGAGGCCTCTGCTTGTCAGGATGCGTGCTACAAAAGAAAGGACAGGGCTTGTGTCTGAGCTTCCCCTGTAACCGGCATGCCATAAGGACCGTAGCCAAGCCCAAGAGCCCAAGAGGTTATTCCTGCATACCTATTGTATTTCAGTCGTGTATTCTATTTCTGTGGTATTGTGTTTTTTTTTTTTTTTTTAAATTTTATTTATTTATTTATTTGTTTGCTTGTTGTGTTTATTTGTTTCTTTATTTATTTATTTATTTTGTGGCTGGCTCAGCCTGCCCTGGTGGTGGCGCTGGCGCAGCATGTGGTGCCGGGGATCGAACCGCAGTCCCTGCAGTTGCCTGAGCCTTCCTACGCAGGCGCTTTAGACCACTGAACCATCTCGCCGGCCCGGTATTGTGTTTTAATATATGGTGGGCTAAAAACTCTGTCTTGCAATGTATCATTCAGGGTTGTGGGGCTTTTCATTCCTGGCTCACTGGGTTGGCTGGAGGCTTAGAATTCCATAGAAAATCTGTATTTCGAGTGGCTTTTAAAAACACAGCCTCTCATTCTTACTTTGAAAGTTTGGTGAGTGCTCTGAGTTAATAAAAAGAACAGTAATGCACCCTGGGTTAAGGGCTGAAGAGGTATAACAGAGGCATGTACTGCAAATCGCAGCTAGCCACACAGGAAGGTTAGAGCTTAAGCTCTGAAACTCTGTGGCTCATTAGTTGTAGAATGCGAATGAAATATGTTTCTAAAGGCCAAGGTCAGGATTATGTTATCCTGGAAATGTCTTTGTTGGATAAATGTGTAAATATCTCAAGCATTATGAGATTATGTTTCTGTTGGAGACATTTCTATAGGAAGAGTGATTTTATGGCTTGTAATTGTGGGAACATATGTACCAACACATGTCTTCCCCTATTACCGATTTCATTTGAATGGTCTGTAAATAAATTCCTATTGCAAGTGACGTAAGATTATTTACCTTGGAGTTAAATGTCTGACAGGCAGGCTGGAGCTAATGGCTTTGGTTATCTTCAAAGCACTGTTTTGTAAAGCTGGGCACTGTTTTACACATTGTGTGTCCTCGGAGGTGTGTATCTTCATTTGCATTCAGGGTGGAAGACCAGAACGATGCCACGCAATCTCTAACATGTTCTCTTGCCACAAGGGAAAGAACAGTGTACCAAGGCCCTGCCAACACCACTGGGGGGTGGGGTCCTTCCTGCTCCTGCTTGGCAGCACAAGGGAAGTCACAGGCAATTCTACACCGGGGTGTCCTGTAACCCGGGGGCGTGGCCTCGCGGGGAGCTATGCCGGCCTCATGGGAATGTGGTGTGATTTCATTTCACAACTGTAAACATTACAGTAGGTATGGTTGGTCCACTCGAAACCCTTGTCCACTGCGCTATGGCTGGGCATCAGAGTTATGGGTAGGTCTTGGCTTTCCCTTCAAAATGTCTTTTCCTTTCTTGGGTGTCTGGTTTTGGGTGGAAAAATTTCTGAAGTAAAAAATGCTATTAGGATGAGTGTGCAACTGACATCAACCTTTTTTTTTATATATATAAAGCCACAGCTTGACCGAAGGACAATGAACTTTTCTGACCTTATCAGAGAACTCTGTAAATACTCACAAAACTTAATTCTGCCTCAGAAAGGGGGCTGGAGGGCAGGGAGTAACCAAATCTTTGCTTTCCACCAGGCTGGTTGTTTGTGAGTGTTTAAAGTTAGAGCCCTATGTAGGGGCAAAGGTGACTCACTTGTAAGGGGAAAAAAAAATGCTGGAATTCATATTTAATCATGAATGATTAGGTATTTAATATTTTAATCTGTAAATGGCAATAGAGACCAACAGAAAACAATTAAAATTTCACGCAGAACAGAGGTAGGCAGCAAACTTAGCTGGGGAACTTTTTTTTTTCTTCCTGTTTTGCTCAATTCTATAGGAGCCCTTGCCAAAGTTGTAAGTGATGCAGACTGGGTAAAAACATCTGAAATTCATCAAAAAGAGGTTACACTGGTAACATAACGATGTCGTGATTTATGTTCCCATAAGGCCGGTAAAAAGAACTGGGCTTCGAAGTTTGGAGACTGTTGGGGCTTCGTTACAAGTTGAAATTCACCAAATTGATCTTTAGAGGCTTGGGGGCGGGGGGGGGGGGGGGGGGGGGGGGGGGGGGGGGGGGGGGGCTTGCGATGATGCAATGTCCTGCCTCCAGGGTAGGAAAAGTGCAGCCCGCGGCTGCACTTTGTGGGGCGGCTCTCTGGAGGTCGCCCTGTCCGGGACCTCGGGCGCAGCGGCTCTAAAGGACTGGCAATCGAGCTGCCCCACGGAAACTCGCCCTCCTTCGCTCTTACAGGTACGCGCGCGCGGTCCCTGACGCGGATCGAACCAGGACTTTAGAGGCAGCCGGCCGGGTCGCCCCGGGCCACGTGGGCGGGTGGAGCGCCCCCCCCACTAGGCACGGTTTCCCGGAGGGACTCCTAGGAGCCTCCTCTTCCCTGGTCCGGGCCCAGGCGCCCTTCCCACCCCCTGGGAGGCCGGGCCGCCCTAGACTCCCGCCGCCACCCTAAGCCCCTTCCCGCCTGCTAGCTGGCGCAGTGTGCCCGGCCCGGGAGTTGGGGGCGGCGCAGAAGCGCCGTCCCGGGAGAGCAGGAGCGCGGGTCACACCTGCGCCGGGGGCGGCCGGGCGGGACTCGCCTGCCTCGGCCTCCGCCCCGCCTCTCCCCGCCCCTGCGCGCGGCGGAGGGCGCGGTGTAAACAGAGCGGCCGTGATGTCAGCCGGTCACATGGAGCCTCTTAGGGCTCGGGATGGCTCTCGGCGGGCGGGCAGCTGCGGCGGCGGCGGCTGGGGCGCGGCGGCGGCCGAGGGGCTCCGGGCCGGACTTCCGCTCGCGCGCTCCGCACGGCGGCGTGAATGATGTATTATGTGATCGCAGCGATGAAAGGTGAGCGCCGTGCGGTGCCGGACCGGGCCAGGGAGAGGAGGGCGCGGGGAGCCGGGCCGGGCCTCCGCGGGCCGGGGCGCACAGCACCGCACCCGACACCCGGGCGCCCCGGGAAAGTTGGGCAGGCGGCGGGGTCCGGGGTGTCGCTGCCTGTGCCGGTTCGGTGCGGTGCCGGCCTGCGCAGAGGCGGCGTCTCCAGCTCCGGCTCGGTCGGGCCTGGCGCCTCCCCCGGGACGCGCGGGTGGGCAGTGCCTGGACCCGTAGAGCGGTCGCCGCCGGGTGAACCGGAGACGCTGGACGCGGTCCGGGTCCAGGACCGGGTTCGGGTGCGGCGGGAAGTTTCCGACGGGAAAGCAAAAGTTTGGAGGGCGCGGGAAGTCGCCGGGGCCGCCGCGGACACTCCCGAGGACGCAGTCCGCAGCCTCCGCCGCCGGCGGCTCGGTCCCGGCTCAGCTCGGGCCGGCCCGGCCCCGATCTCGGCAGCTAAGGCGAAGGCGATCAGCCGCCCCGATCGCCCCACCTGCGCGGGCGGAGTTTGGCTGCAGCCCGCGGGAGGCCGCCGCGCGCTCGCGGTCCGGCTTCACCCTGGGATCTTGGAGTTTGCCTGCCTCGCTGGAGATTGGGTGGCATCGCTTTGTTAATTATTAACAGGCTGAAACGGACCGGATGCTAAGAGGAGCCGCCGGAGACGAAATTTTTCTACCCGAGGTGTCCAGGGCTGGCACCCCCTCTCCCCTGGAGGACTAAGGACGGAGGAGATTTAAGAATGAGGGAGGAGGGCTAGCCATCCCTCAGTACCTGCTCCGAAGGGCGTAAAATCGTGTGGGAAGAAAAAAAAAAAAAAAAGGTTAAGATTTCCTACTGACAGTCTTACGTAAAAGAAGTCTCTCTTCCTCACCCTGAAAACTTTCATTCTATTTCTGTGTTTTATTAAGCCTGCAAGTGTAAAATGACTCAAAATAGTTTTTTTTTGCGAAGACGTTTTCTTCATTCCCCCCCCTCCCGCCGCCCATTGTAAAATAGATTTTTGCTCCTGCGGAGGTGACTGTACAAGTCCTTATCCACTTGAGTTGGTGTCGTTTGGGTTGGTTGGGAGGAAAGCGAGAATCTGGGACATTTCGGGGTGTCATTCCCCCCCCTCCCCCGTGAAGAGTAACAGTAGTGAAGGTGTGTTTTAATACAGCAACTTAGCAGTGTTCCAATAAGTAGGGTTTTGCTTTTGTGTCTTCTGTTGCAATTTAAATTCTAGAACCCACTGTCCCTTACTAGTGGAATGGTGACCTCATACATCTCCCCTCCCCAAACCTCCCCCCCCCCCACATTTGTCTGGGGAGACCTCTGGCTGTACCCGAGATACTAAGTTTTGAGGAAAGTGGCTCTGAAATTCTGGTAATGCAGTTTTTCCCTCAGTTGGGCCAGAGGGGTTGCGGGATGGCGGGGCCGCAGAATGAACCTGAACAGCTGGACCGGGTCACCCCAGTCTTGTGAAATCCTGTGTTGGGAAGTGATTCTCTTGCTTTGGTGCAGATTTTTAACCGGTGAAAAGAGTTTGTGGGGAAGCGAGGCCTGCTGTCAATGTTTCCCTATCAGATCTAAAAGGAAAAACCTGTCTCAGCATCGTACTGTTTCCCTACGGCCTCTCGGTTTTACTAAATTAGTTCCATGTATAGGAGAATCTGTGTAATTGGATTTTTTGTGCAAAGCAGAGGCGCTCTTTACAGGGCAGGGTTTTAGTACCCTGAGAAGAGAGAACACAAAAAGAGCAGATTCTGTTTGTTGGCCTGTGTTTTCTTTAAACATCACTAAATCAGACGAAGCCTCCCTCAGCTTTAGTTGTCTAGTAAGTTGAGGGCTTAGAGTGGCTTCATGCTCGGAAGTCATAAATCTTCATTTGAGGGACTCTAGGCTCATCTTTCAGTTTGGTTTCTGTTTAATTGATGACAGGATTCCACTACCATTTGGCCAGCTTCTGGGGCACAGGGGAAGAAGCCTGCAATGACATTTCTAATCAGGGAGCCCTTGTTCTGCTCATCGTGGAAATGTTTCAGTCAGATGTCACCAGCCGTGGCACCTGCCAGGAAGTGCAGGCTTTGGGGCTCTCAGAGGATGAGGCTTCGGGGGGGGGGGTGCTGTGCAGGGCTGGGGGCCTCGGCCTGTATCTGTGGAAGTGAGGTTTGGTGGTGCAGCGAGGCTAGAGCCTGACCTGTGTCCACACGGGAGGCCCCTGGGCATCACTTTGGAAATCCTGTATTGGGGATGACTTTTTGCATCCAACCCGAACACACACAGTTTTAGGATTTTGAAGAACTTGGCTTTTCTTTTGGATTCAATCCCTAGTCTGACTTGAAACACCCTTTCTACAGTGCTTTTTCTGAGTGTCGGGATTTTGTCACATGTGACAGGTAGAGTTGAGAGAGGGGTGACTGAGTCTCAGAAAGGGCAGAGCCCAAGGGGTGCTCAGCAGAGCCAACGCCTGCCTGCCTAGAGGAGTTAGCTGTTTTCCCTACCAAAAGGTCCGAGTGGAGTTCTGCGTGTTGGGGTGGGCCCCTCGCCCTCCAGGAAGCGCAGGAGTTGTTTAGAGCGTGGCTTTCACGGTGGCCTCTTGATTTTATGTATTTCGGTCACCTCTCTGAAATGCGAAGCCAGCGCATGCCTGCTGGTCCCCACTGCTGTCTGTCTGAGCTGAGGACAGGTATAAAATCTCTGAGTGGAAACAGGTCTTTTAGGAACAGACATAAGACGTGATTTCAATCTTGATTTTTAAAAATACCTAGTAGGAACTCTTGTAAATATGTTTCGTGGTTCTGTTGCCTGCTGTTTTGCCCGGCTTTCCTTCCCAGCACTGTAAAATGGAGGAGGCCAGCAAACAGAGAATTGCAGACACCTGCAGCCGTGCAGGCCACTTTGCAATTTGCTCTGGGGTACCTAGGAAGATAGATCCATGGAGGCTGTTCACTGGGGGGAAGGTAGTGGATGAATAGATAGATCCTGAAGGGAGAGGGGCAATGCAGTCTTCTCAGAATTCATCTTGCACTGTTTTAGTGGCAAATAAAACTCCTTGCATGGGCCAGATCTAGGAATCCTTAGCAATAGAAATACATCCTACCTACCTGGTGGTTATTTTGTTTCTTAGTAAGAAGCAAAGGCTATTTGCATGCATGTATTTAATATGTGGTAATTTAGAAACATAATTAGACACACAGAGTGAATATCTATGCTAGTTTTCTCTACTTAAAAAAGAAAAAAAGATGGGTGGGGATACATGTACTAGTGGCAAGTCGGGCCTGAGTTGACATTGGTATTATCTTTAGCTTCACACACTGACCCTCTGGGGACTGATTAATGACGTCTCTGTTGCCTGCCTCTGAAGACCCCTCTTTCCTGCCCTGGCCTCTCGGCCCATGGATGGAGCAGGTCATAGGCCCAGCTCTGTGCCCACTGGCACTGTATGTGCCATGATAGGGCATGCTTTTTCCTGGGTGGAAGGCCCAGAGACGAGGTCCACATGACAGCATGTGCAATCCAGCGGGCAGTGTGTAAGAGCTCGACATCTTGTGTTTAGGGCTTGTCTTTGGTGAGTGAAGTCTGTCACAGGAGGAGGAGATGAAACTATAACTTTAAACTCTTTTTGTTCCCATGGCTGGGAGAAGTGATGTCAGGTTCCTTCCCAAGGTTTGGCAACATCAAGTTCTGTTTTTGCGTTTGCTTTCCTTGCCTCTGAGGTGTGGGAGATAGCTCACAAGTAAACACGAAGATGATGCTAATCTGGATATAGTTTGTGCTTTCTGGTTTACACGCTCTTATCTCTGGGAGGCCTCCCTAGAAAGTCACTTACAATCTCACGGCTTCTTCCAGTTGCACAAAGCGAGGGAGGCTGTCGCAGGGAGGGAGGTTTGTGCTGTAGCCAGGGTCTTCCTGCTGCTGCGGGGGAAGCGCGGGCCTCCTCCCCCAGAGGAAGCCCTGAAACTGTCCTCGATATAACTTTTGTCTCTTGTTAGTGGCAGTGATAACTCTGGCATTTAGATGGGAAAAATAGTTTCAATTATGTAATGCTTTGCTGAGCCTAATATCTTTAAATTACTGTTTAATAAAATCAATTTGGTACAAATGGGGATATTGTTATTTGCTTATCATTAGTTTTCTTCATCCCCGATTTTCATTAAGTCTGCTTGTTCTAAGAGGATCTGGGTGCAGTGGAAGCATTGGTTCCTAAGGCGTGCAGGGTGCCACACAGTGCGGCTGGCCCGTGTCACCAGTCGCCCTTACGGTGGACTTGGACTGGATGGATTGATATGTCCTATTTATCTTGGAGCCGTGGGGCCTTCACAGTGTGTCTTGTAACTTTAATATGCCCTGGTACAGTAGAAGCCTCATGAAGCCTTCCCTTGTGGGTGCTGTCGTGTGTGTATCGCTGATAGCTCAGGATCCCTACTTATAGATGGGCTCCTGAAAATGTGTTGTCTTTTAGAAAATTACCTTAAACATAAAGTTTTTCTATAGCTCTGTAGGACATCTACTTTCCTTTCTGTGCTTTTCTGAAAGCCCGTAAGTCTTCCTTAAGAGTCTTGGGGAAAGAAACCTTAAAAAGTCACTGGGAATGATGTCCCGTGGGCGTGGGGCACATTCTTGTGAAATAATTGGCTGTCCTGGACCATCTCTGGTAATGGGCAACTAATGATCACTAGAGGTGGCCTGTCCCATGTTGAAAGGTCCGGTATCAAGCCTAAATCTCTCCTTTGTTCTTTTGGTTTTGGAGGTGCAAAGCACATCTAACCCATTTTTCAAATGAGTATCAGTTCCCCAAAGACCAGGGGTGTCTTACACCGCCAGCACCGTCTCCCTCTCCCTCTCCCTCTAACCCTAGTCCACTGTCCCACTCCTGTCTGTCTCAGTGAAAGCCCATGATGCAACTGCCCGCCATCCGGGTCAATTTCTCCTCTGAACACATTTTAGCTTCTCTAGAACTGCTTGAAACGATGATGCCAGGATGGAACCCAGGTCCCAACTGTGGCGTGATGGGTCTGGCATGTAACTCATCGCATCCTAAAGAGAAAGGAGCGACAGAAAGACAACAACAGAAACCTTTTGTTTCAAATATTTTAATGTCCCTAAGTGAGGCAGTGGCGTGGCCAGTCTAGGGGATATCAATTGTAATTTGCGAAAGTGGAGTTTTAATCTGTTCAGGAATGCTTTTAGTTCAGCTGGTGTTGATTAATAAACATCTAGGAAAATAAACAGCATTGCAAAAAAAATAATTAAAGGAACACCGGAAGTATTTATGAGATGTTTTTGTGCAATCTTTGCTCAGAGCTGGGGTAACACTGCCCTCTAGTGGTTACTTGTGGAAAACCAAGCGCCGTGACAGTGCCAATGAATTTCCCATCAGGCTAGTGGAGGTGGTCAAAGGTTGAAATTATTTTTTTTTCCACTTGCTGAGGGGCATTCTTCATCAAATTCAAAAATGCTATTCATTGTTTTACACAGTTCTTAAAAATATCACTGTGGGGCGATAATGAATTTTTAAAGTTTGCTTGGAAAGGAGGAAGGAAAGGTTATTTTTAAAGGTGGATTAAAGTTGCTTTATAAAATTCTATCCCCCAAGTGTGAGATTTTGTTTGTAAATAAAAAACTACTATGACCTCTGCAATAGTCCCTGTATTTTTAAAAAGTTCAAACCTCTATTCTATCTCCCTCCTTTGAGTATTTTTTAAGAGGTCATTTTGGTCAGCGAAATCCAACATTTTCCTTTTTTAAATACGAAGTAAACAATTGCCAACATGCAAAAAAGCCCCTTGTTTTTTGCTTTTAACGTGAACCACATTTGGTTTTAACATAGTTTGCCTATAAGATAAAACAGTACACTGTATGTAGGCATTTTGAGCAGAATAGAATATATGATTTAAAGGGCTATAGAAGCCAGGAGTCCATTTGTGTAAACTTTAGCATAAATAGAAAGTGCACGGTAAATCCAGATTTCAGAGCTCTGTCAAACGGGAAGCAGTCTTCACGCCATCCGATCCCTGCACAGGCATAAGATGCCTAAGCGTTGCTGCGTCCTTAAATGTCATTCGCCTCTGATACAGAGTGAAAGCACAGGAACTTTGCGTTGCTCAAGCAGTGCCGCAGGCTCCCGGTGTGAGGTAGAGACCATGGCCACAAAAACGCAGCGTGGTCACTGGGATCTCAGGACGCCAGTGCTCCCTTGTTGTTACCCGAAAGAGGAAATTAAACCTTTTCAAGAAAAATGAGGAGAAAGAGTCCAGGAAGCCCTGGTACCCTGACCTTTTCAGCGGGGATTGGAGGCCGCGGTTCAGAAGTGAAGTCTTGTGGTTAGCTTCAGATCAGTTAGCGGAGCGAGCTGTTTCGCAGGCTGCACCACCCAGAAATCTGACCCCAAATGCATGTGGGTTCATATTCACCGAATATTGTTTTCATTGTTCTGTTGTTGGAGTCCCCACGCCCACCCACACCCTTGTTTTTGTTTATCTCACTTCAGGTCTTGGTGGAACGCTGGGGAGGGTAATAAACACACTGGTCTGGGTCCCTGGTAGTTCGGTACCACCTTTGTGCTTTCCTGACAGAGCTGAGATGCCTCCTGCCCCAGCAGGTGTCTCCTGCTGTGCCTTCTAGAATGTTCTGGGCCGCCCGCAGGTGCTTTTGCCCCCCTCGGAGCAGTGCAGTGAGATGGCCACGCACACGAGCGCTCGGTGTGCGAAGCCGTGGGTTAACCCTAAAAGCCTAACAGGTTAACTCTAAAATTGTAACAGTGCTTCGGAATCTGCGGAGCTCAGAAAGCTGTCTTATGTGCTGCTCACACACACGAGTGTCTCTTGTCCCTCGACCCTCCTCAGAATCCACCGGGAAGCATCCGCCCCACCCGTGTCCCCCCTCCAACGACGGCGGCGGTCGAGGCCAAGTGGGCCTGCATTTACAGTGACCTCACAGCTGTGAGGCTCGGGTGGGTCTGCTGGAGCTCAGCCCTCTCTTAGGAAGGAAGAAAGCTCCGAAAGGTAAACGATGCGAGGGACACACAGCAGCCTCCTTTGCGGCTTCTGAAATGCCCAGCACCAGCGCGTGGGGCCGTTATTTGCACATCCTCCATATCTGTAATGTTTTTCCGGTCTTTTGGCGTTGAGATCCTCCGGAGTCGGAGGGAGCAGTGGGCGTTTCCCTGCTCCCTTCCTCCAGTCACCCAAGCAGGAAGGATCCAGCTTGCGCCCGGCCCTGTACTCCCCATCAGCACGGAGCCCTGCCTCTGCAGGCCACGCGGACACTGACGTCCTCGTGGTCACTGAACCCTGACTGGGTCACCCCGCACAGTGACCACCGAGTGTGGCAAAGCTGCAGAGGCCACTGTAAGATCCAGGCCAACTGCATCTGGGAACAGCGACGTTTTTTCCACCATGTTTTTTTTAGCAAGGAAGTGCAGGTTTCCGTGGCCCGCGAGCGCCCCGGCGCTTCCTGGTGACCCTGTGACCTTTCTTGGCATCACGTGGCGCGTGCTCTGTGGAGGAGGGGAGATGGCACTTGGATGGGCCCCTCCCTTCCTGCAGCGAGATCCCTGGCCTCTAAGACAGTGAAGGGCGGAACCGCTCTGGGTCCCACCCTGGAAGGCACCACCACCCAGTCCCCACATTGCCACAGAGGGGACAAGGAGGGCTGAGGGGACAAGGAGCAACAGCGGCTGAATCTCTGGTTTGTGTGCATGTATAGATTTTTTCGTCTTTATGCTGAAATGAACTTTCTGGGCCAGCAAGATAGCTCAGTAGTCTAAAGCACTGGCTTAGGCAAGTTTAGGCAACCACAGGGGCCACAGTTCGATCCCCGGCACCACATGCTGTGCCAGCCCAACCCCCAGGGCAGACTGAGCCCACCATAACATAAATAAAGTTAAAAAAAAAAAAATGAACTTTCCCTCAAAACATTTCCCCAGCCCTCCTGCAGCAACCGAGAGGTTCCCTGGTCTTGTCCAAATCACACCGGAAAGAGAGTTTTGTAGAAATCTAGAAGCTGCTCCTGCTAGGTGAGAGTCTGATCCTAGAGACTCAGGCGGAGCTCGGGTTTTGGTAATTGTTCAGTCTGGGCAGATGCTAAGGAGGAGAAGCCTCCGAGGTCTTAGTGCCTTTATTTTCTGCCTGAGTCACCCGGTGTCCAGACTAGTGACACAGTGTGGAGTGGTGGAAACCCCTTTGCCAGGTGGCAGAAGAGGACAACTGGGGTTCACATCCCGATCTGCTGTGCCAGTACTGTGTAGCTTCCTTTGGTTATTGTCCCCAGATATAAAACTAAAAGGTAGTTTTTATTCTTTTTTTTTAAAAAATTATGGGCCCAGCAAGATAGCTCAGCAGTCTAAAGCGCCTGTTGAGGCAAGCTTGGGCAACCACAGGGACCGCAGTTCGATCCCAGGCACCACATGCTGCACCAGGCCCCACCCCCACCCCCCTGGCAGGCTGAGCCAGCCATAAATAAGTAAATAAAACTTAAAAAATTATGTATTTGTTACAGGGTCTCACTGTGCAGCTGGGACTCCTAGTGATCCTCCTGTCTCAGCCTCCCTAACACTGGGATTACAGGCGTGTGCAACCACACCTAGACTTGGTGTCCAGCACAGTATTCTGGGGCTGCCAAGGCATGCAGTACAGGGGGATTGAACTCGGGGTCCTTGCATTTGCCTGGTAGGTATTTAGACCTCCAGCCTATCTCCCCAGCCCTAGAGGGGTAGCTTTAATGGCCATCCCAACCTTTTCCAGCTCTCCTGTTTGGTGACCATGTTTGTAGCACAGCAGAGAGATGGTTTGGTTTCTTGTTTGCGTGCCAGAAGCAATCGAATGCCACCCAGAGCCTCGTTTCTTCGCTCAGTGCCTCAAGGCACTCACCATGAGCTTTAGAAAGCGAGAAGGTAGAAAGAGACCACCACTTGATGCTCGTTAAATTTAAAAACAAGAAGTTTCCATTCCTGTTAATAACAGATAAGCCCAGACTTGATCCTGGTAAATTGCAGCCCTATTGTATCACATTCCCAGCCCAGAGATTTCCCCACTTTGGATGGTCCAGTTAAAACCCTGGGTGTCGGGGCGGCTTAGACATGGCAGCCTGCCGCGAGCTTAACCATGGCCCACCCCGGTGACTTCAGTTTCTCACTGCACAAGAAAGGCCAGAAACGCCAGCATAGGCTCAGCACTCTGGGGAAGCTGAAACAGGGCAAATGCAAGTTCAGGGTGCCTCGAGAACTAAAAGGAAATCCAGGGACTTCAGACATAGCTCAGTGAGAAGGGTTCACTCGCTAGCAAATTTTAATTTTTAAAAAATTTTTTAAACTCTTGGACCTGCAGTGTCTGCAATTTATTAGCAAGCAGAAGCTGTGTCTTTCTTATGTCACCAGTTTATGAAAGGAGATGACAGCATGGAAGACAACTGTTTGTTTCCTCGTTTGAGACCTGGTATCTCTTAAGAACTAGGGTTTCACTGAAACATTTATACTGACAGAGAGGAGCCTGTCACAAAGGAGAGCGGTGTGACGTCAGCGTCCTACACTTGCTTCCTTGTGGGGAGGATTTCCAAGGGAGTTGGGGGATACGCGGCGGTTCCAGAAGAGATGACAGAGTTTGAAAAGAAAACCTAATGGGAGCTGGGAGATGAAATTGGAGCCGTAGTTTTTGCACCAGAAATGTTAAAATACTAACATCTGCCAGTTTTCCTGCGCACCAGCAGCAGGACTGCCTTAGATATAACATTACAAAAAAAAAAAAAAAAAAAAAAAATCACCTTCTGAACATTCATCCCTACCAATAAGTGACTTTTAAAAACAATACTGTGTAACAGAACTCTTGGTCTGTTAGAAATCTGTTTCCACAATCTTGCATGTTTTTGTTTCCACCATCACAGAGAAAAAACCAAGTTAAGATGAGTTAAGATGTCTTAAGGTTTTGGCAGCTTCTCCGAGCCCCCCGCTCCTGAGTCCCTTTTGAAGTGGCTGCGAGGCACCCTGTAATTTCAATGGCTGCTGAGGAGAAATCTTGGCTCGGCTACTCCTTTGGACTGTGGAGATGGCTTCTGTGTTTGCAGAATGTTTTCATTTGCTAGAAATGTGTGGCACGAGGCTTCTCTGGTAGAAGCAGCTTGGTTTCCAGCCAGCTCGTGGTGCTGCCGCGGGGCATTTGCAGAAGTCGTGGGCGCTGCCTTGAAGCACCAGGGCCCTCCCCCTCCCTTCCCCTCCCCCCTCCCTTCCCCTTCCTTCCCTTTCCCCCTCCCCTCCCCCAAGGTGATGTGGTAACCGGCGGGAATGTGAAGACACGTCAACGACTGATGCCTGTAAAAGATGGGCCATAAAGAGCCTGGGCTGTTCAGATGTAGGGAGACTGCAGCTCTCCTTGTGGGCATGCTGGTAACAATAAAGGCTCCAAGTGCAACATCAAAGCCATCCCAGCTCACTCCACCAGTGACTTGCACATCAAAGGGGGAAGCAAAGACAAAAGCAGCTGGGGAGGTGCAGGAGGTGCAGGAGGTACGAGTCTATTGCCTCCCAGCCAGGTCCTGGGGGGAGCCCCCAGAGCTCCCCACCTGTGCCAAGTGATGGCTGCGGAGGAGCCATTTCCTTTCATAAGTGATCAGGAGTGTAGGACCGGGGAGATAGCTCAGGGCACCAGTGCCTGCCTGGCAAATGCAAGGTCCTGAGTTCGATCCGCGGGTCTGGAAAAAAAAAATTTAAAGACAGTGATCAAGGGTATAAGAGCAGGCTGAGTGCCTAGCCGGTAATTGCTGCCCACTACTGGACAGGTGGCCAGGGAGGCCAGTCGTTTCTGGCTTCCTTCAGGGCCGAGCTCTGTGACCGGTGGGCAGCCCTGACTTGCTCATGTAGTACCGGAACTGGCTCACAAGGCAGTGCAAATCGAGTGTGCTCCAGTTGGCTGGCTGGGAGTTACGCGTGACAGCACAGACCTGCCGTCCTTGGCACCAGGCCTTTTTTTTTTTTTTCCTCACTTGTGTGCTTTTTTCTTTTTTCAAGTTAACCTTGTGGGTGGATTTCTGCTGACTCGGTGCAGGTTACTTAACAGGTGCGTGATAATGAAATTTAGACCTGTTATCCAGCTCTTAATTAATCATGAGACCTGTGCCTCAGGTCTCTCCAACCCAAATCATGGGTACTGCAAAATGCCCTACGACGAGGAGAGTCTAGAATTGACCCTGTTCCTTCTGCCAAATGGAAAATAAAAGTAACCACACAAGCCTTGGGAATGGCTTGAAATAAGGTAGGTATTTTTTCTGTGCTTGGTGAGGTTCTTTTATAGTTCATTTTTAGTAATTTACTTGTTTTTAACCACTGTTGAAAAATGGTAGCTGTCTGCATAGTCATTAATAAATACAAAGCAGCCCTCGCAAGCTCTAGGGAGACTTAATAAACACAACTGTGTCACTAATTGATGCTGTCCTGAGCTGACAAAAGGGGCGCGTGGGTAAACAAGGGAACCATGGGGGACTGATGGCGGAGACATCAAGGGCTGGAAATGATAACAAGGCCTCTTTAGGGGCGCATCATTGGCATGCAGCTGAATCGGGGCACCCAGTTATTTTTGAGGACTCCATGAAGAACTTCACTGGAATACCCTCAAAGTGAAAGGCTAGGAACCTGGGGGCCGCGGCAGGGCAGCGGCAGGGCTGCTGAGCGTTCCCATAAGCCCTGACAGCTTCCTGGTCTGCTCCCGTAGCGTGTAGTTGCCTTTGTTAGGAAGAAAGTGAGGAAACCAAGCACACTGAAATTTCTTTGTTCCTACACACATAGTTTATGTAGGGCCACCACGGTGGCTTTTTTTTTTTTTTTTTAAAGCACAGAGGGCAGGAGAGTGGAGACAGAAATAAACCTTTTAAATCTTCTTTGCCTGCTGCAGCCCAAAAGTACACAAGCATTGAGCAGATTAGACCATGGATTCTGTGGTTAATATCGTCCATCCTAGTGGTCCACAGAGTGG